>PISX010003339.1:0-139197 GCA_004024625.1 Mellivora capensis
AGGTAACCCCGAGCTGAGAGCTCACTCTTCGGCTCTGTCTCTGTAGCCGGCTTCCCGCTCCGATACCTGCTAGCTCTGCGACACTCAGACACCCTTCTGTGACCCTGCGGGACCTGGGGCCACGCTGACCCCGCGTGGGCTTCACCCCGGTTTAGCCTCTGGAGCGATGTCCCTCCGTGGAGCAGACTTTTACAAGTCCCGATTTAGTGCTCCGTGGCTCCGCCGCTGGCCGGGAGCCGCCCCTCCCCCACGGTCTATCCTCCCGTCGCTTTCGATTCACTTCTCCGCCGGTCCTACCTTCCAGAAAGTGGTCGATTTCCTGTTTCCAGAATTGCTGTTCTTCCTCTCTTCGATCTCCCGTTGGATTTGTAGGTGTTCGCAATGGTTTGATAAGCTCTCTAGCTGATCTCCTGCTACCTGATGTCATCTCAGCTGCTACTTCTCCGCCATCTTGCTGTAATCCTATATTCTTTTTTATTACTTTCCATTTTACTTGTGTTAATTTTCTCTTGCCATTTGTTTTAAAATTTTATTTCAGCTAGCTTTTTAAAAATCTGTTTTGATCCTCTTTTTTGTACTTATTTTCGTAGCTTTGGTTTATTGATACTTGCCTTTTCTGTGAAAAGAAATGAAGATATATATATAGATTATATATATTATATATAGATTATATATATTATATATAGATTATATATATTAGAGTGTGTGTGTATATATATATATACTCTAAATTTTACTGTAAATTAAAAAAAAAATTGCTTCAGATATATACTTTTATGAAATGTTTTATATCCTGTATGTTAAAGGAAAGAAAGCTTACACTGGTGCTTACAGATGAATTGTTCTTGAATGAAAAGTTCAAGTGTTTATTAATTAAAATGATACTGTGTTTATGGCCTACTTTCCCTCTCCCATAGAATATAGCCAGGGAATTCTTTTACCCTTTTCAACTTACTCTTTCCCACCCCGCACAACCAACCTGGTTTACTGAAGGTCCTTGTGTTTCCACCCTGTCTTACAAAGCATATCCTTATGTAAGGAAACATTTCAGGACTCGACCATCTTTAAGCCTCCAGCTTCCCATGCACTCCCAGTGCATGCTGGGAGTTGTAGTCTCCTAAAGATGTAAATAACCAAGAAGCTGACAGGGTCAAAGATGGAGGGAGGACCCCTGGGGTGGTTCAGGAAATGATTTCTTAGCCTGAGGGACATGGCTGCCTATTTTTCTCAGTGGTACAGCTCCATCCAGGATGTAGTAGAAAGGGTAAGAGAAAAATCTATCTTTTTCTTATCTCCTGTCTTCTCAGGGCTCGTTTTGGATTTGTTCTGGGGATTAAGTATGGTGTGTAGTCTGAGAAGAAAGTCCCTAACCCAACCCCCTGTCACTGTAGTTAGTAGAAATTCCTCTCCCACCTGGCATCTCATCTTAACTTTGGTTTGCATTGTTACTATCAATTTTTTGTCTTCCCCTTTAACTTGTCTGTATCCTTGGATATGTTTATGAAGGTAGAGAGAATATTTGGCAGAGTCAGTAACTTTGTTACCACTGAACCTAGAAATCATGTGTATATATATTCTAAAGACCAACTTCACAGAGACAAAATTTTAATGAAATGCAAACAGTAGCATTTGGACCGGCTCCTCCTTGGTTACATTTCAACTATCACTAAATATGGAGGGAGCCAAATCATTGCTCTTTACTGTCCTGTGAAAGACCCATGCTTCCACTCTTACCGCATGCACAAGATATCATTCTGCTCCTAGTTTATTTATACTCGTGAATGTCTGGAGATTTGGGTACTGGTGGACAAAAATCTTTTCCTTGGCACCACGGAGAAGCAGTGCTGTGTGGTGCTTGGGCCAATGGATTCCAGAATCAATGTAGGTTCAGATCCTAGCTCCTTCACACACCGAAGGTGTTTCTGTAACACTGTTCTGACCATTCTGTGTCTTGTTTCCCCAAATGTAAGATGGGGCCAATAAATAAAGTACCTCTAGTGTATGGCTATTGTGAAGATTTAATATGTTGTAAGTAATTAATATCATAAAATACCGACACTACCTGTCACATTGTAGACATTCAGCAAATGTTCCCTGCTCTCATTAAGACTGCCAGAGTTTTTCCAGTATCTGAGAATTTAGACACAACTTAAAAACCTTAAAACCCAAGCCAATGATTTTTGTTTGGAATACCTTCTCCAGGTATTACTCTACTTTCTTTGCATACTTCCAGCAAAGTTGTTGCACAAGGAACTTTAGGTCTTTCTTGCCATTTGTTACTTGTAGGGTTGGATTTCCCTCAAGCTCAAGTGGCAGTGACAAGCTGTTTAACTTTCCCTTCCTCCCCTCCCTGTCATGCCGTGGGAGTAATGTTTCTGGCTGTAAAGTTTTCATAAAGTTGCTCACTGTCATTCCTGAGACACCCACGGCAAAGATTAACCCAGCGTGACTGTTGCATTGCCAAATGCCTGGATGAGATGTAGGCAAAACTTTTAAAATAACTCCCTTCCTCTTCTCCAGCTGATGCTTGCATTAGGCAAAGAAGAGCCTAGAGGTTGCTGAGGAGTGAGCAGGAGTTGGAAGCTGCCCTGATATTTGAAAGAGTTTATTGCCCTCTCCTCAGGTTTGTATTTCAGAGCATGGCCATCCAACCATGTGGCGTTATGGTGTACACAGCTGCTGGAGACTGACCGGGGTGATGAAGGTGGTGACTCATTCTAGAGCTCTCCGATGCAGGTCAATGAGAATGACTTGCCCGAGGGCTGTGAAAAAGAATAAACTGGAGTCCTGCTCTAGCTGTCTTTGGGTGGCAAGCATGCTAGACATGATGTTAAATGCACCTGGCATTAGCACTAACCACATTGCTTGGTTTTATTGGGACTGTTCTGGTTTCAGCACTGAAAATCACACTCCCTGGGAACCCTCTCAGTCCTGAGAAAACCAGTGCAATTGGTCACTGTACCTGGAATTAGCTATAGCTTTGCATTTAGAACAAGCTGTGTGACCTTGGCCAGGTCATATGGCCTCCCAAGGCTGGATTCCTCTTTTATAAGGTAGAACTAGCAATATCTCCCTGGTAATATTGTAAGAATCACAGGCAGCAATGTCCACTAACATTCTTTGTATCTTGTGAGGGCCTATGCCAGTATCAGAAAATGCAGTCATTGAAGAAATTATTTCTTTGAGCTGTAAGGACCTACCAGAGAATTCCAGAATGGATGTGGTTATACCAAGCTGAAAGCCTGTGTTCTGAAGACTTCTCCAAAGGAATGGTGCACATAACTCCAAAACCAATTGTCTGGGTTGGCAGAAAGGTTTGAAGGAAGTTTGAGTGTGGGGGAAAAGTGAGGGGTCACAACGATCCCTGGCATGGCATCCCAATGAATTGATATTTGATGTTTGCAATGGACCTACTTTATATTTGCGGTGTCCCTAGTTCTAGGGACCTACCCAAACTTTTTCATGTAGCCTAGACTAGTCCGGTTTTTCTATCAGAACCTACTATTCTTACATATAAAATAAAATATCATTTTATATTGACTCTATGATTTCTCCACTCCTCTTTGGCTGTAAAGCCACATCACATCACACCACTGCATTTCACATGTTAGCCACTGTGGGAGATGGACGTGGTCTCCTGTCCTCAATCCCTCTTAGGCCTTTTATGATTATATTTTGTACCTCATCACCTATTTCTTTCCTTTACTTGTGACACTCTCTAATTATCTCCTTTGTACATTTATTTGCTGTTTCCCTCTTTGCCCTTAGAATATTAAGTTCATGAGCAATGTAGGATTTCCCTATCTTGTTGACTGCCATCTGCTGTGCCCAGCGTGGCAGGGGCCTGGCCAGTATGTGTGGAATGAACGAGTGGACTAGACATCCCTGGTCATCTTCTATTGATCACAAGCACACCAGCTTGATATATTTTGGGTGAAAAAATAAATGATGGAAAAGATTAAATGACCGAAGCATGAATAGAAATAGACAATAGAAATAGAAATAACACAAACTTTATGTTTGCAATATTTTAATTTCTTTAAAATCCATATTGTTGATAACAATGGGAGCAAAAGTTGTGAACTATACAGTTCTTAGTTACCTTTAATACAAGGTTGGTGCAGACTTTCAGATATGAGGCCCTTGGGTTGGAATTCAAACAAGAGATGGCTTATTGGAAACTTGAGGTCCCCTGAAATACTTAGCAAACATTTACTTCAACTGTTACATAGCATACCCCCAAATTCTTTTTTTTTTTTTCCATATCGCAAGATGTTTATACAGTTTTGGGTTCAAGATGGTAATTAATTCAGAGTAGGGATATGGTGCAGTCTAGCTCTTTGGTGCCAGTAAATTCCCTGCTATGACTCTTCTTTCCTCTTCTCTATCCCAATGCAGCCATGGGATGTTGGCTGACATTAAAATTGGAGAAATGACAGGGCAGCCACCAGCAGGGTAAGGCAGGGGAGAGAGGGTATATATACCTCTCAGATTAGGCCTGCTCCCTCCTATGATTCACAGCAGGTGTTATCTGCTAAACTCAAACAGCTGATCCTTGATTTAAAGGTAATTTGTTTATTATCATACTAAACAGAGCCCGTAAATCTCTATTATAGTCTGATGAGAACCAAGGAAAATATTGTATGCTGAAAGCACCAACAGCTTCCATTTTCCTAGTTTCATTCTCCCCCCCATAATCTGAACCACCGATAAGAAATATTGACATTTTCAGAGGGACTTAGAACCAGAGCAATAAACAACCCCTGTTTTGTTGTGTGTTAAATGTGTCTTGAGTTCTCTCTCCAAGTGGAAGTCAGTCTCGAGTTTGGTAATCTAGCAAGTGTTGTGTTTTGGTGCCAGCTGAGTCTTGTCTTGAAGGCCTGTGTTCTTTCAAGCTTCTTGAGTGTAGCCAAATCCACCGGGTTCACGTGCTCAGAGAGGACCCTGCTTGCAAAAAGAGCAGAGGTTGCACAATGCCCCTAGAAGCCCCAGTACAGCTATTTGCACAGCTGTAATCATTATAAATAAATTACTTCATAAATTTCAACAAATGAAATCATGTTATTTTATTTTGTCTGCTCTGTCTCTTCATTGTGCTGCTGAGTCGCCAGTGTGTCATTTATTTTGGCTCATTTTTGGGGAAATGAGATTTAAAGAAGAGCCCAATTACAGCATCTGAGAACACTACTCTCCCCTACCCCAACCTTTTTTTTTTTTTGTAGTAAAAGTCACATTTTATAAGAATAGAGCTCTTAGAGTTTTGACAAATACGTTGCCTCCTTTTTTTTTTTTAAAGACTTTATTTATTGATTTGAAGAGAGAGAGAGACAGTGAGAGAGGGGACACAAGCAGGAGGAGTGGGAGAGGAAGAAGTAGGCTCCCAGGACCCCCCCGCCCCCGGGATCATGACCTGAGCTGAAAGCAGATGTTTAAGGTACTGAGCCACCTAGGTGCCCCCCCAAATAACGTTGACTCTTGAATATGGGTGTGAACTGTGCGGGTCCATTTATATACAGATTTTTATCAATGTATGTACAATACTATAAATGTACTCTTTCTTCCTTCTGATTTTTTACTAACACTTCTCTAGCTTATTTTATAAGTGTATAGGAATACAGTATATGATTCATAAAACATGAATTATATGCTAACAACTGTTTATGTTATTGGTAAATCTTCTGGTCAACAGTAGCCATTAGTAGTTAAATTTTAGGGGTGTCAAAACCATATGTGTGGGGGGGTGCCTGTGTGGCTCAGTGGGTTAAGCCTCTGCCTTCAGCTAAGGTCATGATCCCAGGGTCCTGGGATCGAGTTCCGCACGGGCTCTCTGTTCAGCAGGGAGTCTGCTTCCTCCTCTCTCTCTGCCTGCCTCTCTGCCTACTTGTGATCTCTCTCTCTCTCTCTGTCAAATAAATAAATAATTAAATAAAATCTAAAGAAAACCAAAACAAAACCGTATGTGGGTTTTCAGCTGTGTGGGGGTCAGCACCTCTTACCTCCTATTGTTCAGGGGTCAGGGGTAGGCATATGACCACCAGTAATCACCGTATAGAATGTTTCCATCACCTTCACCATAAAGAGTCTTACACTTTGCAGTCAATCCCGCTCTTGACTATTGCTGTATTTTCTGGCCCTATAGGTTTGCCTTTCCTGGAATGATCTATAAATGGACTCATACAGTATTTAGCCCTTTGAGTCTGGCTTCTGCTGAGTTTGATGTTTCCAAGATTCATTTGTGTTGATGTATCTGTGTTTTATTCCTTCTCACTGCTGAGTAGTATCACTGTTTTGCTTTCATTCTCAAGTGAGGGTCATTGGGTTAATTTCAGTTTTGTATTATGAATAAAGCTGCTTTAAGCATGCTTGTACATATCTTTCTGCGGACATGTTTTCATTATTCTTGGGCAAATACTCGGGAGTGAGATTGCCGGCTTATACGGCAAGTATATGTTTATGAGAAATGTCAGACTCTTCCCAAAGTGTCCGTTCTGTGTTCCATTCCCACCAGCAATGGATGAGAGAGTTAGTTGCCTCTGCCTTCTTTTCAAAATTTGATGTTTTCAGGCTTTTTTTCTTAAATCCTTTCTAATTAGAATGAAGTGCCACCTGTAGTTTTAATTTACGTTTTCCTAATGACTAATGATGCTGAGAACTTTTTGTGCATTTATTGGCCATTTGTATGTCTTCTTTGGAGAAATATCAATTCAAATATTTTGCCCAAGTTCCTCAAAAATTTAAACATGGAATCACCATATGATCTAGCCATTTCATTCCTTTGTATGTATTCAAGAAAATTGAAATCAAGGACACAAACAGGTAACTGTACTCCAGTGTTCATAGTCACATTATTCACAATAGCCAAGAGATGGAAATAACCCAAATATCCACTGAAAAAGGAATGGATAAACAACACACAGTATATAAATACAATGGGATATTATTCAACCTGTAAAAGAAATGCAATTCTGATACATGTTACAGCATAGATGAGCCTTGAAAACATTATGCTAACTGAAATAAGCCAAACACAAGGATGGATATTATATGATTCCACTTAGCTGAAGTGCCCAGAAGAGGCTAAATCACAGAGATGGAAAATACAAGAAGTTACTAGAGATGGGAGAGAGGAGAGAATGAGAGTTACTGTTTAATGGGTACAGAGTTCCTGTTTGGGATGATGAAAAATCCTGGAAATGGATAGTGGTTAGGATTGACAACATTATGAATGTACTGATTACCACTGAATTGTGCTCTTAAAAATGGTTAAAATGGTAAATTTCATGATATGTGTATTTTACTACTATAAAAAAGGAATTCTTTGAATTTTATACATGGGTTGTCTTTTTATTTTTGAGTCACGGGAGTTCTTTATATATTCTGGGTACTAAATCCTTATCAGATAAATGATTCCCAAATATTTGCTACCATTCTGCGAGGGTATCTTTTGGTGCACAAAAGTTTTTAATTTTGATGACGCCCAGTTTACTTTTTCCTTGATTGCTTGTGCTTTGGGTTTCATATCTACAAAATGATGCCTCATCCAAGGTCGTGAAGATTTATACTTATGTTTTCCTCTAAGGAGTTTTAGTTCTTACATTTAGATTTATGACTCATTTTGAACTGACTTTTGTTTATAGTGTAAAGTAGACATCCAGATTCATGTTTTGCATATGGCTATCCAGTTGTTTCTGCACCATTTGTTGGAAAGGCAGTTCTTTCCCTATTTAATTTCCTTACTACCCTGTTTCACTGTCATTGACCATAAGAGTGTGGAATTATTTTTAGACCTGCAATTCTGTTCTTTTGACCTATTTGCATACCCATATGCCAGTATTCATAATCTTGATTACTGTAGCTTTGTAGCAGGTTTTGAAATCTGAAAGAGTGAGTCTTCCAACCTTGTTAATTTCCTATATGGTTTTGGCTATTCTGGATCCATTGCATTTCCGTATGACTGTTAAAATCAGGTTGTCAACTTCTGTAAAAATGGCAGTTGGAATTTAGATATGGATTGATTGAATCTGTATATCAATACAGAGTATTGTAATCTTAACAACATCAGGTCTTCCAATTTCTGAATGTGGATGTTATTCCTTTAATTTGGGCATTCTTTTATTTCTTTTAGTGATGATTTATAGTTTTGGTGAAAAAAATCTTATACCTCATTGATTAACTTTATTCCTCAGTATTTTATTCTTTTGATGTTATTTTGAATGGAATTGTTTTCTGAATTTTATTTTTGGAGTGTTTATAGTGTATAGAAATATAACTGATTATGTATATGGATCCTGTATCCTACAAACTTATTAAATTTACCTATTTGCTATAATTATGTATTTGTGAATTACTTAGGGTTTTATATACATAAAGTCATGTCATCCACAAATAGAAGTTTTATTTCTTCCTTTCCAATATCAATGCCTTTTGATTCTTTTCCTAGCCCAGGCTAGTACATCCAGTATAATATTGAAGAGAAGTGGTGAGATCTTAGGGGAAATCATTCACTTCTATCACGTTGATAAGTATGACGTTGGCTGTAGATTTTTTGTAAATGTCCTTTATCAGGTTGAGAAAGCTCCCCTCTATTCCTAGTATATTGAATGTTTTTATCGTGAAAGTGGTGTTGGATTTTGTCAATCTTTTTCTTGTGTCTGTTTTGTGTAGTTTTTATCCTTTATTCTATTAATATGGTTTATTACATTGATTGTATTTTTGCATATTGAACCAGTCTTGCATTCCTAAGATAAATCCCAACTTATCCTGGTGTATAATTCTTTTTATGTGTTGCTGCATTCAGTTTGTTAGTATTTTGTTGAGGATTTTTATGTCTATTATTATAAGGAATATTGTCCTATAGTTGTCTTTTTGTGAGAAGTCTTTGTCCATTTTGGTATAAAAGTAATATTGGTTTCATGGAATGAGGTAGGAAGTGCTCCTTTCTCTTCTGTTTTTAGAAGAGTTTGTGATGGATTGATGTTAATTCTTATTTAAAAATTTGGTAGAATTTATCATTGAAGCACTCTGGTCTTGAGCTTTTTCTTTGTGGATTTTCTTTATTACTAATGAAATTTTTAACTTGTTACAGACCTATTCATACTTTCTATTTTTTCTTGAGCCAGTTTTAGAAATTTGTGTCTTTTTAGGAATTTGTTCATTTTATTTGGTTATCTAATTTGTTGGCATACAATTGTCCTTAGTATTCTCTTTTATACTTTTTATTTCTGTAAGTTGGTAGTAATGCCTCATCCTTCATTCCTGATTTTAGTAATTTTTATCTTCTTTCTTTTATTCTCTTAATTAACTAACTAGATTTAAATAGTCTGGCTAACTGTTATTAATTTTGTAGATCTTTTTGGCATCTTTGATTTTCTTTGTTTTTCTAATTTCTGTTTCATTTATTTTTTTGTTTCATTTTTGTTTCATTTATTTCTACTCATTATCTATACTTTTCTCTACTTCTCTACTAAAATACTATTTACTTTTCTCTACTAGTTTTGGATTTGGTTTACTCTTCTTTTTTTTCTAGTTTCTTAGGATGTAAGTTTAGGGTGTTGATTGGAGATCATTCTTTTTAATGTGAGCATTTAAAAATATAAATTTCCCTCCGAGCTCTTATGCTGCATCTTACCAGTTTCGATATGTTGTGTTTTCATTTTCATCCATCTCAAAGTATTTTCTAATTTCCTTTGAGATTTCTCCTTTGACGTATTATTTACTTAGAAGTGCGTTCTGTAACTTGTGCATAAATGGGAATTTCCTGAATTTCCTTCTGTATTGATTTTAATTTTTTTTCACTGTGGATGGATGATTTCAATCTTTTAAATTAATTGAGACTTGGTGTATAGCCTAACATATGGTTTAGCCTGAAGAATGTTCCACATGCATTTGAGAAGAATATTTGTTCTGTAGTTGTTGGGTGAAGGATTTTATAGTTGTTAGCTAGGGCTAGTTGGTTTATTACACTGTTCCAGTCTTCTGTTTCCTTGTTGATCTTCTGTATAGTTTTTCTATCCATTATCGAAAGTGACATTTTGAAATATTCAACTTTTATTGTTGAATTGTCTATTATTCCTTTAATTCTCTCAGTTTTTACCTAATGTATCTTGGGACTTTGTTGTTAGGTGCCCATTATCGCTTCAAATATTTTTTCTGCCTCTTTCTCTCCTTTATTTTGGGCCTTTCAATACACATGTGTTGATATACTCAACAGTTTATACAGGTCTTTGAGGCTCTACTCATTTCTCCATTTTCTTCTTCCCCTCCTATTCTTCAGACAGAATCATTTCCTTAGCCTATCGTTAAGTGCATTGATTCTTTTTTTTTTCCCCTGCTAAAATCTTCCAGTAAAGCCCTTAAAAAATTCATCAAAATTTTTAAATTTTCTTATAGTTTTCAACTCCACATTTCTTATTTGGGATTTATGTAATTATTATGTCTTTATTGATATTCTTTAGTTAGTGAGCCAACTTTCTCAGACTCTAGTTTTTTAGACATGTTTTCCTGGAACTCTTTCAACGTATTTAAAATAGATGGTTTAAAATAACTGTCTAGTAAGTCCACCTTCTGGATTTCCTCAGGGTTTTGTTGTTTTGTTTTGTTTAAGGTTTTACTTATTTATTTGAGAGAGAGAGAGCGTGGACACATTGAGGCAGAGGGAGAAGCAGGCTCCCTGCTGAGCAGAGAGCCAGATGCAGGGCTGGATCCCAGGACACTGCGATTATGATCTGCACTGAAGGCAGACACTTAACTGACTGAGCCACCCCCTCAGAGAGTTTCTGTTGATTGCTTATTTTTATTGTGCACAAGCCACTTTCTTCTTTCTTTGCATGTCTCTTAATTTGGGGGGGGGCACTAGATATTTTAAATAACATGTAATAACTTTGGAAATTATACTCTGCCCCTCCCCAGTGTTTGTTGTCATTGCTGCTTATCATAGTTATTCTTTGTTTGTTTAGTGACTTTTCTGAACTGATTCTGTGAAGTTTGTGTTTTTTTCTTATGTGTGTCCACTGAAGGCTCTACTGAGTTAGCTTTGTGGTTAGCTAATGTTTCAACATAGATTTTGTTAAATGCCTGGAACAAATAAGTCTTTGGTCTTTGTTTAGCGGCATGCCTTGAACACCCATCCAGGTAATGGATAACTCTCCCTTAGCTTTTACTTCCTGCTTGTGCAAAGTCTCCAGATCTTTCAGAGTAGGCATATAGCCGTATGCATACATGTGACTTTATACTTTCATAGGAATGTGATGGAGCTTTCCAAAGTCCCCACGGACTTCTTCATCCCCATATTTTCTCTTTAAGCTTTCTTGTTAGTCTATTGTTTGCCTTAATTGTATCTATCATCTCAGGCAGTCACAACTTTATGACTGTAGCTTTTTATTGTTTTTGGTAAATGCTCCACAAGGAGAGGCATTATGCACAGTTAGCTCCGACTTAGATCAAATAAAAACAAGCTTTTCAAGTGGGCTCTGCCAGGGACCCAACAGACAGGCTAAATAATGACAAAATAATGTGAGTGAGGCTTTGAGAGAGCTTCAGCTTTGTTCTGTGCCTTCCACATGGAATGTTGCCTATTATTTTCAAGGGTACTGCTGAGTTGGAGTGGGGAGCCACAAATCTCATGTTCTTACTGAGATTCAAATGTATTACCCAGCCAAACACTCCCCATATTGTTGAGAGCCTTGGGTTAATTGCTGGAGTTCTAAAAATGTTGATTCTGACAATTTTTGTGTTTTCTCTTTTTTTATAGTATGTTTTTATTCCAAATATTTTATTTAAGTATAATTAACATACAGTGTTATATTAATTTCAGGTGTACAATATAATGATCCAACAATTTGTATAGTAACCAGTGCTCATCAAGATAAGTGTACTCTTAATCCCCTTCACCTGTTTCACCCATCCCTCCTCTCACCTCTCCTCTGGTACCTATGAGTTTGTTCTCAATAGTTAAGACTCTTGTTTTTTGTTTGTCTCTTTTTTTCTTTGTTTGTTTTGTTAAATTCCACATATAAGTGAAATCATGTGGTATTTGTCTTTCTCTGACTGACTTATCTCATTTAGCATTACATCCTCTAGATATATCCGTGTTGTTGCAAATGGCAAGATTTCATCCTTTTTTGTGGTTGACTAATATTCCATTCATATATATCTCTCTCACAGCTTCTTTATGCATTCATCCATTCACCTATGGGTGGACACTTTGGTTGCTTCCATATCTTGGAATATTATAAATAATGTTGCAATACACATAGGGGTGCATATATCTTCCTGAATTCGTTTTTATTTTCTTTGGGTCAGTTTTTCCAAAGAAGACATACCGATGGCCAACAGACACATCAAAATATGTTCAACATTTGTTCCATCGTCAGGGAAAAGCAAATAAAAACAACAGTGAGATACCATCTCACACCTGTTAGAATGGCTAAAATAAAAAACACAAGAAATAACAATGTTGGTGAGGATGTAGAGAAAAAGGAACCCTTGTGCACAGTTGGTGGGAATGCAAACTGGTGCAGCCACTGTGGAAAACGGTGTGGAGGAGTGTCCTCCAAAAATTAAAAATAGAAATACTACATGATCCAGTAATTTTGTAAGTTTTCATTGATTTTTAAAGGGGGTAAAATTTTAGAGGTCCTTACTCTGCCATTTTTGCTTACATCTAAGATTTTATATATGTGTGTTATTCTTAGATGCTAAAATATGTGTGATGAGTACCATATCCTTTTCTCAAATGCAGTAGAGGTTGGGATTTGTTTTTGAGTACTAGGCAGTATAAAAGGAGACCCCATTTTACCCACTGGCCAAGTATGGAATTGGAAAATCTATGAGGTGAATAATTAATTGTTATTTCATAGGTCTCTGGCCCAATCCTCTTGTAGGACGTGAGCCTCCCCAAATAATTCATGCTTCATAATAAGTCCTTCTTACTTTGATCACTAGATTAAATTAAATTAGGTGAAGCTTATAGGTCTCAAATATAAAGCTTCCTAATTCCACTTGATAATGATGCAACCATTTGAATTTAGGTACAAATGCAAATGTGAGACCTAGGAGTGTGACTGGAATTCATCAGTTGCTTTTAGAAGATGGGAGGATTACTCGTACCTGGGTGAGGCACTATCCACTCACTAAGACTGAGAACTCAGTTGGCTCCTGAAAGAAAGACAGTCCCATGGTCATTTCTTCAGGAAGGGCAAGCCTTATAGTTACTATACCTGCTGAGACCCTTTGGTTACAGTTATTTTCCATTTCCAAATTCTGAAGAATTCAGTTCCATTGGGTTCTTTCCATCTTCTCACCTCCTCCTTAGATCCTTCTCGTTTCTTTCTCTATTCCATGCTTGACCCACCATGGTGAGAAACTGTAGCCCTTTCTTTGACTCTGTGGTGAAGGGCCTTCCTTTTCTTCTGTGCCAGGTCTAGGAGAGATGGGACGTAGCATGGAAGCTTATTTTTAATCATAGTTTTAAGTCTGTATTTTTGTGTAAGGTCCTATCAATTTGGAGAAAGGAAAAAACCTGCTTCTGGTTCCACCTACATAACTAGGATTTTATTCCTAAGTCAGATTGTTTTAGCAAGGATGACTTATTTCACGATGCTCAGCAAATACGTAAAAATCATGCAAGCACTGGGGGCTCTACTCTAGAGATAAGTGGAGCTAAGCATAATACACATGTGCTAATAGCTCTACGTTTGACTTGGCCCACATTTATGAAATGATGATTCTTCGTATCTGGTATGTCAATTGACTGAGTTTAAACTCTGATTAACCCAGACATGGATAAATTACATTCATCTTGAATCCAGATGGCAAATGTGCTTATGACTTCTGGTACTTGACTGCACTGCCATTCTCATAAAGTTGTATACAGCCGTTAACTGAATACTGTGTGTGTTATCTGGGGGAGAGAGGCAAAATATGCGAAATGTGAAGAATTTATTTGGAGTGTAAGTTGTTTGTATGCCGTTGCTCATATCTAGCCCATAAGACACTATAGCCATGATGTATTTGGTCCAGTAATTGTCCCCATCTCAAAAATTAAATCACATCAGTGCATAATTTTTATGAATTATTATTTCACTGTTGGTAACTTGCATTGCAGAATGCTCTGACGTAAGAGCCAGGTCAAAACATGGTTTATACGGCAGACTCAGCTCAGCTGGGCAGTGCACACACCATTCAATCATTTATTTAGATAAGCAAATGTTTATTAAAAGCCTACTGTGTGCCAATAACTCTGCCCACTGCTGAAAGATAGCAGCAAGGATAGTGCTCTTTGAAGAAACAAAGCTTCACCTTGACTTTGGATCAGAAGCTGTTAGAGGAACCATCAGTGCAAATTTGGTAAAAGCAGTTGCTGTCAGAGAAACAAACTAAACTGCTTTCTTTTGAACCAGAATGTTTATATATTATATAGAGCTGCTTTGCCCAGTATGGTAGCTACTGGCCATATTTAGTGTTTTAAATTTAAGTGAATTAAAATCGAGTGCATTTTATTTATTATTATTTATCTATTTATTTTAAGTAGGCTCCATGCCCAGCGTGGAGTCCAATGCAGGGCTTCAACTCAGGACCATGAGATCAAGATTTGAGCTGAGATCAACAGTCGATCACTTAACTAACTGAACCACCCAGGTGCCCCATAAAGTTGAATATATTTTAAATTTTCATTTGTTGGTCACCCTAGCCTCATTTTCAGTATTTAATAGTCCCATGTGTCCAGCTGTTACTGCCCTGGACAGCACAAGTATAGAACATCTTTATCATCACAGAAAATTCTGTTCAGCACTTCCGATATAGGAGATGGAATGAAAAAAATACCCGGGTGACTTCATTTACAACTTAATGATTAATATCAGGCACGATTTATGAGTTCACACTATTTCCTACAACAGACACATTTATGAGGACAAGAAATTTTCTAAAGCAGGTTTTACAAGCTTTGAAGTTACAAAATGACAGACTTGGCAGTTAATTTAAAGAGTTGTTACCTCATGTGTTTTCATTTTCTTTATGTTGAATGTTAGAAAAAATAGCGTGAGCTAACAAAAAACTAATACTAAGGATGATGTTAGGGATTTCTGACTCTTCACCGAAACCCATTCTCCTTTTTTTTTTTCTTCAACAGTGTAGGTGGCTGACCACCTACACTCCAGTTCCCACCCCCACATACAGCTTGGTGTGGTGACTTGGTTCTTACCAGTGGAATGAGAATGGAAGTGACTTCCATTCTGAGCAGAGCCTTTAAGTGGGTTGATGTGCTTCCTTCATAGGCTTATTTACTTTGCTGCAGGCCAGATTCTGTACCATAGATCCCAATATGCAGAAGAGAACACCCCTTCAGTGTGGTGTTGGTGGAACATGGTGGAAGAACATGAGAAGCAGCCTGAGTCTTTAAGACTGTGTAGAGTCAAGTGGCCCAATAACCGGAAAGTCCAACTGATATATAAGGAGAAAAGAACTTTCATCTTACTTGACACACTGCATTTTGAGGTCTGTTTGTCACAGCGGCAATTATTACCCTAGCATACCTAAGAGCAAGCATTATTTTAATTTTGATCAGCACTATTTTTTTCAGACTTAGATGTCAGAAACAGCTACATTATAATGAAAAAATAAATGTATAGCACTTTCCTGGAAGAAACTCCTCTTTTATCTATGATGGAATTGCTTCCTGTCTTTAGAGGGCTCTTGTTTTAGGTTGGATTCCCTAGAAGCAGAGCCTGCGATGGGGATTCTCTTGCATTTATTGCAGGAGGACTCTCGTGAGAAACATGCAAAGCAGTAAGGGGAGCAAAATGAGGAATGGGAAAGAGCCAAGAAAAGACATGGATTCAGCTGAGTACTAGCTTCTGCTTAATTCCCCAGAGAGCTCTAGAGTATGAATCTCACCACAGAGTTGTTTCTGCCTGAGGGTTTGGAACCTCCCTATTATTCAGTCTTTTCCTGGTGGACCCTCCCTGGCATTTTCAGGAGGACAGTCTTTTACTGAATGAGGGAAATCCTGAGAAGAGAGGAGCTGTGACTTGCTTCCAGCCAACACTCTCATAGCTGAGGTATGGGTGCTCCAGCTGGTAAAGGCATCTTTGCTGCCACCACTGGTGTTACACTTTATCTTTAAATGTGTGAATGTATCATCTATGGTTATCGGTTATCTATTAGTTGAAACAGATGGGGAGATTCTCTTCCCACAGGGAAACCCATATATTTTTATGACTCTAAATATGGTCCCTTGTTTGGTAGAGCAAATTTTTTTCATAGGGAGATAGGCAGAGTTAAGTTTTGGCATAAATACAGAAGTTGGGACAGTCGTCTGTGTATGAAGGTGTGGGGAACCAAGAGAAGGAAGGAACAGTTCTCTTCAGGGGAGCCACAGAAGCCCATCCCTGGATATGAGCAAGTCTGTGAGAAAAATAGTTTGTGGTGCTATAGAACCTGAACTCTAGAGCCAGATGGCCTCTGTTTGAATCAACTTTCTGTCACTAATATGCTGTGTGACACTGAGCAAGTAATTTGACCTGTCTGCCTCGGTTTCCTCCTCTGTAAAATAGGGTTAATGATGGCTACTAATAACTATAGGCTGTTGAGTGAATTAATACTCAAGTATGCAAAGGTCTTAGAATGTTTCCCAGAGCATAGTGAGTGGTATTAGGGTAACTCTGTTGGGGAAGATAGGTCTTGAAATGAGAAGCTAGGTGTGCCAGAGATTATTCTGAAAGACTGAGAGATTCTTCAGGCACAGAATAGGAGAAGGCAATGGTTAAAAAAGCCCTTGGCCTCTGGAAGCAGTTATTCTAGGACTGATTCCCTACTCTACTACTATATGACCTGGGCAAATTATTTAAATTGTTTATGTCTTGGTTTCCTCATATTTAAATTTGGAATAATGGCAGCAACTTTTCTCAGAGAAGTATAGTGAAAGTTAGATGAAATAATAATTGTAATATTCTTAAACAGTACCTAATACATAATACACACCTTAATTAAAAGTTGTTCTTATTCTACAAGGAAAAGCAGGGAGACTCTTGCAGAGTTCATTGCTTAGGGTAGGTTCATGGCTTATTATATAAGGATTTATGAGATGAGTGTGACATCATAAAGTTAAATAGAAATTGAATGGGAAAATCCCACTGTACAAAGCAAAGGTACTTTGACTTGGTCCTGTGGGCACCATAAACCCATTGAATGCCAAATATGTTTTCTCAAGCTTCTTTCAGAGTAAGGAAGCAATACTAGTTAGCTATTGGTGCATAACAAGTGATCCCATAATTTAGTGTCTTAAGACAACAACTCTTCATTTAACTCAGGATTGTGTAGGTTGGCAATTTGGACTGGGATCAATTTGGACTGAGAGATTCTTCAGGTCTCAGGTAGGTTTCTTTGTGATTCTGCGTTTGTTTTCTGGATAGATAGTCAGCTCTGGTTCGGGGGTTGGCCAGGTGTTGATTCGGGGCACCTTGGTTCACCTCCGCATGGCCTCTCCTTGACAGACCTTGTTCTTATGTCAGAGGCAGGGTGTTCTCATGTTCTCATGTCATAGAAAGAGTGAAGAATAGCTATAAAGGCTTAGACTCTCAATTGCGCAACATCACTGGTGATGAATTTTCCTGGTTAATCATAAGGTGGAGCCCAGAGTCAGAGTATTTGGGCTTGCCAAGTTATAGGAAAATGAGCATGGATACAGGAAAGTCATTAATTGGGACCAATAGTGAAAACAATCTAGAACATTCTCCAAGGATCCCTTCTTCAATTCATGAGCATAGGCAGAGGCAGCAGCTATAGCACTGCAGTCCTCTTCAATGTGGTCTACAAAGTGATGTTTGTAAGGTCCTAAGAAGGGATAGCTTTAAACGTTCCAAAGAGATAAGTCACCTTGGTCTTGCATCTCTCCTTTTGTGCCCTAGCCTCTCTCTTCTATACATTTCAAAGGTTGGTAGTTGTTGCCAGGAGGAGATCTGGTTGGGAAGACACTTGCATCATGGAGAGTAGAGAGACCTCACAAACACATGATATTGAGGCCAAGAGAATCCATTGTTGAAAAGAAATGGACATTTTAATATATAAAAGCAGAACTTTAAAAAATTTTTTTTAAATTTATTTTTTTAATTTTTTAAAAGATTTTATTTATTTATTTGAGAGAGAGAGTATGAGAGAGAGAGAGAGAGAGAGAGCACAAGAAAGGGAGGGTCAGAGGGAGAAGCAGGCTCCCTGCTGAGCAGAGAGCCCAAACCGGCACTTGATCCCAGAACTCCAGGACCATGACCTGAGCTGAAAGCAGTCATAAAAGCAGAACTTTTGAAAAAATATTTAGTCCTTTCTACTCTGCCTTTATCTCTTTATTCTGAAAGTTAGAGAATTAATAAAATCTCCCAATTTATAGAACTAAAGACATAAAGAAGACAATGTTGACTAAATGTCAGAAAAGTACAGTTACAATATTTGAACTGTGGAAGACAATGTTGACTAAATGTCAGAAAAGTACAGTTACAATATTTGAACTGTGTATTAATCCACATATGTCTGGTATAATTTATACACATTGTTAATTTTCATGTAACCTCTTGAGTAGATATAGGAAATATATATTTTGTTGAGGACTGCTACTGTGTGAGAAAAAAAGCACTGAAGATCACATATTTATAAAAAAAGATTAATGGCTATGTTGTATGATACTGAATCGGGGAACCCAATTAAGCTTTGCACCCAGGTCATCTAAGCCTTGCCTAGATCCCTTGAGTCACTCACCTAAACTTTTTGAATGACAATTTGCACACCTGTTTCTATCGCTGTTTCTATCACCAGATTGCTGCTTTTAGCACATTGCCCAGAGTTTCCTCTGCCCCCAGCAGGAAGTCATTCCTCCATCATTAAATCATTCAAAATCATTTAGTTTAATTTTCTCTTTAAAGGCAAGGAAAGATGTAAAATTTACAGAAAAACAGGTGTAATACTTTTTCTTTTGAATATCCAGCTTTCTTCTGTGTATTGAACAGAACTGGGCCATGTTTTTGTTTGGGTTCCCTGAGAAGCAGGCCTTGACATAAGGATTTGAATGCAAGTAGTTGATCTAGGAAGGGACCCCAGGAAACATTTGTGGGGAAGCGAGGCAAGGAAGGGAAAGCAGCTAATAGGAGGTGTGATATTATGCTGGTTACCCCTGTGGGCGCCAGGGGCTTCTTGCCTTTGGGGAAGACTGGGACACAGAATAGACCATATGCCTGAAAGATGTCTTGCCTGAGAGGTGAGGGAGCTGGGGCGTTTATACACCCACTGCCATCAGTCTGTGACTGAGGGCTGCTCCCAGGAGGCACATGGCTCCTGCTACCAGAGAAGGTCTTCAGGTAAAGATATGCAAATGATGTGCATGAAATGATTTAAGTTCTGAGGGAATATGGATCGTGAATTAATATGGAATCTGAGTTCTGAGGAATATGGATCGTGACTTAAAGTGTCTGTCCCAGACAAAATCCTGATTCTTTTTTTTTTTTAAACTAGCTTCTCAAATCGTTTCATGGAATATAAAACAGCATAAGACAGATTTTAAAAAAGCAAACAAACAACAGAGCGATTTCTGTGGTGGTGAGCAGGTGCTTGGTTCTGATGTTCTCTCTCTCTCCCTGTGTCTCCGAAAACCAACCCAGAGCCACCTCTGAGGAGTGCAAGCACTCCTCAGACAATAGTTTGAAAGCACATGATTGAGATCTTTAAGGAAATTTCCAGTTCTGGCTCTTTGGTTGATTTCTTTGCACTGAAACGCTTTCTGCTAATACTTTCTCTGCCTCCTCTCCTCCTTAAGACAAAACCAGCACAACAAGATTTTCCAACTGGATATTGTGGTGATAACAGCCAAAAAGGAAAAAAAAAAAGAAAAAAAGGACTCAACAGGGGAAAACACAACAAAATGTAAAAACGGAGCTCATTGGATGGCTATTTAAAACCCCCAGAAACTACAGAAAATAGGGTAGCCATAGTAACACACCCAGGCATATCTTCTCCTGGGAGTGACTGCAAGCTGGAGGAAGAGGGATGGGGGTGTGGAGGGCAGGGGCCTGATGGGCAGGGGGCTCTCCTGGCACAGATTCACCACTGAGACTGGAAAGGAACAGCCTTAACAGAAGCTGTGAATCTCCTCAACGAACATGGAGGTTTATCCATATTTTTGGCAACTTCCCTTTGGAATCAAAAGTTGGCTTCTTTAGAGATAATGTAATGAAAGCATATTAAAAAAAATCTTTGATGAAACTCACACTATGGGGGTAAAAACCCCCACAACCCAGAAGACCAAATGGAAAGTGTGGCCAGTAGTTGTGTTTATGGGTTTTCAAGCAGTTCCTCAGACACTGCCCTGGGTTTGGGCTCTTATTGTGTGGTGGTTCCATTAAGTGACTAAAACTGCAAAGGAGTCCATGGGCTGTTGTAGTCAAAGTTACTGGGGCCTGCCCAGTGCCCCTCTGTTCAGCCCTTCCACTAGCTTCTGGGAATATTGGAAGCAAATAACTCACAGCTGCCTCCTGTTCACAGAACTGCCCTCAGCCAACAGGCCCCATCTCTCCAAGAAATGCCTGGGAAGCCATGACTTCCCTGCAGCCCCAAACCAATTACTGATGGATGCTGGGGTATAAAATCTTGGCTCCTTGCCGCAATTTAAGACGTAACTGTGCTACTCTTCAAGCTTCCCCATGGGATCAGCCAGCCACCAGAGACCTTTTATTTATTTGCCCAACTTCTTCTGCTCTACCTGTTTCTCTCATTTCCTTGATGGTTTATTCTGAGATGGCTCCATCAGTCTATCACTTGCAAGAACTCCAACTGAGGCTTTGCTTCTAGGGAATCTAACCTAAGACATACTCTAGTATTTGGAGGGAAAATGTACAAGGTGACCCCCAACTGTGAGGGATTGACATCCATCCTCTACCCTCCAACCAGTATGAGTCCCCTTTCATTGGATCTGCACATTGGATTTCCACAAGATTTGTGGTGAATGAGAGCTCTTAGATACCAATGTCTAAAAGCTGTTGGACCAGAAGATCTCTAAAGCTGGCTCCAGCTCAACAGTTCTGGGAGAGCTTTTTTCTGCTGCTCACTAAGAGTGCTCTAGTTTTACTAGGATTTGACAATGAATGGGGAAAGACCACATATTAAAGAAAACATGTTTGGCTGGAGGAGGTCCCAGGCATCACTCAGAAATTATTGAGACTGTTTCTCTAGGAGAAGCACTATTATCATCCTTTAGTTTTTCACAATCTGCCATTTTGTGGCCGCTTCCCTGAAAAACCTGTGATACTAGACTGGGCACTCTTGTTGCCCTAGCTAGATCTTTTACTGGACATGGGCATCCATCTTCCAGTTGTCCTCAGCCAACAAGAGCCACCTTGCCTGAAAATGCTGAGGAGTTTATCCCTTAGTCTCCATAATACACCAACTATAGGTCAAGTGCTTCCAGGTGAGACCACTCTGATGTAATTTACATTGCAGAGCTCCAGGTAGGGTCACCTGAGACCACATTGTGGCCTCCTTTCCCTGCTCCATCCTGCTTCCCTTTCTCCCTTGCTGGATTCTCTCGACAGCATGCCTCAACAAATCATTTGTAAAACGACTCCTAGGTAAGGCTTTGCTGCTGGAGAATTTGACATCCTAATAATTTAGATGGCTCAGGGCCATGGAAAAGAGATTTGGCTGGGGATTAAGCACTGACTGATAAAATTGAGGTCCATAGAAAACTATTTGGAAGGCTTGATTTAGAAAAGCTTGTGTTTTATTCCCTTTTCAGATTTCCTGAGTATCTCTTCAATGAGAGAAAACAGAGAACGTAAGGTTTCTGTTTGTTTTCTTATTCAAGAAATTGGAGGGGTTTCGTTTCGTTTCGTTTTGTTTTGTTTTCCATAGCTCTATCCTCAGTGTTTATAACCGGGTGCTCAAATACTTGTTGAATGTATTTTAACAGATATTGCAAAATACATTGTTGATGGACTTTTCTGGGTGCATTTGGAATACAATAAAGACATAAGAAATGGCAGGCTTAAGGGACTAGATAGATTAACCTAGTTTTAGGTTTATTAACTTTGCTTCTTTTCAACAAAGTGGAACGAGTCTTATTAAATACTAATTACCTTCTCCATTCTTTTGCATCCTGATTGTTTTGTTCTTTTAGAGAGTATGTTTTTTGTAGAGAAAATAACTTTTTTTCAGAATCCTGTATTCAAATACCTATCCTGTCTGGGCTCTAAGCTACAATTCTTATGGACTGCACTATTACTCAACTCTAAATGCCATTTTAAAAACCAGTTCTGACATTTATTTAAACCATCTGAGTTCTCCAGTCCTCTGGGGAGACAGTGTCTGATGCTGAATGACTAACAAGAATTTTTGTAGCCTTTGAATGGTTTATGGAGCAAGATGTGATATCAGGCTCTTTGAAACATTCAGTGCAGTTAAATCTGGCAACATCTTTGCCCGTATCTTTCTTCATCAAGAACCAAGTACACATATATCTTGATGGATAGAGAGAGAAATGAGAGGAATTTGGAGAAATTCAGCCCCATTAACTCCCTGCCCCAGAGTATGGAATTTCCTTCCCATCACTTAAGTTATAAGCCTTGGCTGGTAAGGGAGTACAGAGCTGGGACTGGAATGAGGAAGTGCAAAATTTAAGTGGGTGCCAAAAAACTCAGTACATGATATTTTAATGCAGTATTTTCTAAAATAAAGATTTGTTTATTTACTTGAGAGAGAATGTGAGCACCCATGAGTGGGAGGGGGGAGAGGGAGAGAATCCCCAAGCTGCTCCCGCACCCAAGCATGGAGCCAGCCCAAGGCTGCATCCCAGGAACCTGAGATCATGACCAGAGCCAAAATCAAGAGACAGAGGCTTAAACTGACTGAGCCAGGTGCCCCAATGCAGTATTTTTTATTGTGGCAAAATTTTAACATCATTACCATTTTTAACTCTACAGTTCAGTAGTTAAATGTACTGTCATTGCTCTGAAACATCTAAAATTTTTTCCTCTTGCACAATCTGAAACCCTTTACCCACTGAAAAACAGTTCCCCTTTTCCCTCTACCCCTGGTCCTGGTCCTTGGTAACCAAAATTCTACTTTCTGTTTTTTGTGAATTCGACTACTTTAGGTACCTCAGATAAGTAGAATCATGCAGTATTTGTACTTTTGGGACTAGGTTATTTCACCTAGCACAATGTCTTCACAGTTCCTCCATGTCATAGAATGTGACAAGATTTCCTTCTTTCCATACGGCTGAATAATATTCCACTGCATGCGTTTATCACATGTTGGTCTTTATCCATTCGTCCATTGATAGACATCTGGGTGGCTTCAACTTCTTGGCTATTGTGAGTAGCAATGCTATGAACATAGGTGTGCAGATATCTTGGTGAAAGCCTCTTTTCTTTTGGCTGTATAGCCAGAAGTGTAATTGCTGGATCATATGATAATTCTATTTTTAATATTTTGAGGAAACTTCATATTTTTGTTTGTAGAGATTTTATAATTCCTCTAATGTACAGGGTTCCAATTTCTCCACATTTTGCCAACACTTTTTGTTTGTTGTTGTTGTTTTTTGTTGTGTTTGTTTTGTTTTTGGACAATGGGAGTGAGGAGATACCACATTAAGGTTAAATTTGCTTTTCCATTTGTCTATCATTTTTTGAGAAATGCCTATTTTTCTTTGCCCATTTTATAAATCAGGTTATTTGATTTATTTTCTTGTTTGGTTTTTGGGGTTCTTTTTATATTTTTTATGTTAATCCCTCATCCAATCTAGGATTTGCAAGTATTTTCTGTCATGCCATATGTTGCCTTTTCATCTTGTGTATTTTGATGCACACAAGTTTTTAAGTTTGATGTAGTCCCATTTACCTATTTTTGCTTTTTTGTTGCCTTTTATTTTGGTGTCATATCCAAGAAATCATGCCAAGTCTAATGTCATAAAGCTTTTCCCATGTGTTTTCTTCTAGAAGTTTTATAGTTTTAGGTCTTATGTTTAGATATTTAATCTGTTTTGAGCTCATTTCTATACATGTTGAAAGATAAGGGTCCAACTTCATCTCATGCAGGGGACATCTTGTTTTCCCCACACCGTTTGCAAAGGCTATCATTTTTCCCTTGAATGGTCTTGACACTTTGTCAAAGTTCATTTGACTATATACATGAGGGTTTATTTCTAGACTCTCTATTGTATTCCATTGGTCAATGTGTCTTTACACTAGTACCACACTATTTTGATTACTGCAACTTTATATATATTATATTTTGAAATCAGGAAATGTGAGTTTCCCAACTTTGTTCTTCTTTTTCACAGTTGTTTTGGCTATTTGGCATCCCTTCAAACTCCATATGAGTTTCAGGATGAATGTTTCAATTTCTGCAAAAAAATGCCATTGGAATTTTGATAAGAATTGCATTGAATCCATGGATCACTTTGGATAGTACCGCCGTCTTAACAATGTTATGCTTTGCAGTCTGTAAACAGGGGATGTGTTTCTTTTTATCTGTATCTTGTGTATTTGCTTTCATCAGTGTTTTATAGTTTTCAGTGTAGTTTTTCTTTGGTCAGGTACATTGTTATGTATTTTATAGTACTAGCCAAGGCTGTTGTAAATGGAATTGTTTCTTAATTTCCTTTGCAGATTGGTCATTCGTTGTTCATGTATAGAGACACAACTGATTTTTGTGTATCAGTTTTGCCTCCTGCAACTTTGCTGAATAGGATGACTAGTTTTAACAGTTTCTTATTTTTGTATGTGGAATCCTTAGGGTTTTCTGCATATAAAGTCATGTTGTATGTGAACAAAGTAATTTTATTTCTTCTTATCTGATTTGGTTGAATTTTATTTTTCTTGTGCAGTTGCTCTGGCTAGAACTTCCAATAATACTATGTTGAATGGAAGTAATAAAAGTGGGCTTCCTTACCTTGTTCTTAATTTTAGAGGAAAAGCTTTCTGTCTTTCATCATGGAGTATGATGCTAGCTGTGGACTTTTATGGCTGTTCTCTGTACCTCAACCCCTGGAAATTATTTATGTACTGAGTTTTAAGAATTCTTAGTATTTTCTTACAATCTTTTTTTACGTCTGTGGCATTGGTTGTAATGTTCCCTCTTTCATTTCTGAAATGAAAGTTATTTGATTAGTTATTTGAATCTTCTCCTTTTTCTTAACCTAGTCAAGGGCTTGTTAATTTTCTCAGTATTTAAAAAAACCCCAACTTTTAGTTTCATTGATGTTTTTCTGTTGTTTTTCCTATTTCATTACTCTCTGCTCTAATCTTTATTATTTCCTTCCTTTTCCTAGATATGGGTTAGTTGTTTTTTTCTCTAGTTTCTTCAGGTGTGAAGTTATGTTGTTGATTTGAGATCTTTTTTTCCTTTTTAATATGGGCATTTTCTGCTATAAAATTCCTTCTTGGCACTACTTCTGCTGCATTCCATAAGTTTTGCTCTATTGTGTTTTCATTTTTATTTACCTCAGGATATTTTCTAATTTCTCTTGTGACTTCTTCTTTGACCCATTTTTTTAAGAGTGTTTTAAAATCTCCACATATTTATGGATTTTTCCAGTTTTCCTTGCACAGTTGATTTCTGGTTTCATTCCATTGAGATCAGAAAAGATACTTTATATGATTTTTAATCTTCTTAAATTTGTTTAGACTTGCTTTTTAGCATACTATATGATCTGTCCTGGAAAATGTTCCATGTGCACTTGAGAAACATATATATTCTGTTATTTTGGGGCTGAGTGTTCTGTATGTGTCTGTTATACAATTAATATATAGTGTTGTTCATGTCCTCTATTTCCTCATTGATCTTCCATCCCATTCTGTTCATTATCAAAAGTAGAATGTTGAAATTTCCTACTATTATTTTGTTGCTGTCTATTTTCCACTTCAATTTGACCGAAGTTTGCTTCATATACTTAGGAACTCTGAAATTTGGTTCATAAATATTTATAATTATTAATATTCTTGGGGAATTAGCCTTTTATCTTTATATAATATTTGTCTCTTTTAATAATTTTTTATTTAAAATCTATTATATTAGAAGAGCCACTCTTGTTCTGTTTTGGTTACCATTTGCATGTAGTATCTTTTTCCATCATTTCTCTTCCAGTCTATGTATTTCCTTAAATCAAAAGTGAGTCTCTTGTATATATTCTGTAGTTCAGTCCTGTTTTTTTAACCAATTCTGACAACCTGTATGTTTTGATTAATTACTAGAAATAATTTCTGCTAAGGAAGGACTTACTATTGCCATTTTATTAATTCTTTTCTGAATATCCTGTAGTTTTTTGGTCTCTTTTCCTCTCTTCCTGCTTTTTTTTGGTGTTTTCTTGGTATTTTGTAGTGATATATTTTAATTCCTTGACCATTTCATTTTGTGTAAATTCTACAGATATTCTTTTGTAGTTACCACTGCAATTACATAAAATATCTTAGAGCATTCTATTTTAAACTGGTATTTGAACTTAACTTCACTAACATATTAAAATTCTAGTCCTTTATAGCTCTACCCCCCATATATACCATACATAAGTCTTTATATATGATATACCTGTAACATAGATTTATAGTTTTGAGATGTTTTTGTCATTTAAATTGTATGTGCCAAAATTACAGTAGTACAGGGTACTCTATTCACATATTTACCTTTACTGGAGAACCTTATATTTTAGTATGATTTTGTGTTGCTTTGTAATTGAGTACTCACAGAGGAATTCATATATTGTATTAACTTGGTGTCTCTGTGGGAGCAAAAAGGACCTGCACCTTCCTGGTATGCCATCCTGCTAATGTCTGAATCACCTTCATCTTTGCTCAGATCTACTCTCAGGTCTAATCTTAGAAAGATTTCACCTTAGTCCAAATGTAAGTTGTTGTTCTCCTCTGCCTGGGGCCTTGCATTTAAACCTTACTTTGCTGTAAGAGTCAAAGAATGAACAATATATTTACTTTGAAATTTTAATTCTTGTATAGTTAACATATCATGTTATATTAGTTTCTGGTGTAAAATATAGGGACTCAACAATTCTATACATTACTCAGTGCTCATCATATACATCTCCCCACCTACCTCCACTCTACTCCACAAACCATCACTTTGTTATCTGTAGTTAAGATTCCGTTTTTTTTGTTTGTCTCTTTTTTTTGTTTGTTTTGTTAAATTCCATATATGAGTGAAATCGTATGTTAATTGCCTTTCTCTGACTTATTTCACTTAACATTATACTCTCTGACTCCTTTCATATTGTTGCAAATGGCAAGATGTCACTATTTTTTATGGCTGAGTAATATTCCATTGTGTGTGTGTGTGTGTGTGTGTGTGTGTGTGTGTATCACATCACATCTTTAATCATTCATCTGTGGATAGACATGTGGAAAAGAATAAACAATATTTTAAACATTAAAATTAGTGCAGAAAATCATTAAAATGTTAAATAACGATAGCCTCAGAGTGTTCATTTTATTTTTAATGTAAAATTCTGAGAACACGGACAAATTACAGGGCATGAATGTTCAACGCAAGGTGGGGGAAGTTATGTGGGACTTAGTTGTCACTATTTGAGTCTCACAGATGAAGCTGTTCGCAACTACTTGAAACCAGAACAGATGTAATCATCATGTTCAAAACAAGTGTGATGGGGGCTACCCTAGCAAAGTTAGAGAGGGTAGCGAAAAAAGATCCATTTACTGAAATACCCCAGGTACACCTTGTCTTGCTTAATATGTGCAGACAGCCTATGATAGGAGATAAGCAAGAATGAAGGGACATCTTAAACAAAAATGTTAGAGAGCCAAGGTATGCAATGTGTTCCTGAATTTAATAGGGAATTTTTTTTTTTTTTGGTCTTTGTACTTTTTCATTCCAAAGGGAGAATGCAAATTTTGAAATCAAAAGCATCTTTTCTTTTGCAAAAAGCATCTACCATTTTGCAAGACAGTTTGGAGACAGGTGGTAACTAAAGATTTAAAGAACAAAATTTCAACTCTGCGTAAAAGCTATTGTGTGTTTAAATTGTCCCTAAATGGGGAGATAAGGCTGAATTTTCTGACTCTAATCCTCCTCCAGCCCTTAGGCCTCTAGGCCTCCTCTCTCTTCAGATGTCTTTGTGTGTACCTGTACAGTATTCATATATTGTTGTTAACTTGGTGTCTCTGTGGGAGAGGAAGGGCCTGTAACTTCCTAGTGTACCATCCTGCTGATGTCTGAATCACCTTCATCTTTGCTCAGATCTGCTCTCAGAAAGATTCTGCCTTCGAAAGAATGTAAGCCGGTTGTGCTCCTCAGCCTAGGGCCTTGCATTTAAACCTTATTTTGCCGTGGGAGTGAAAGGATGAACAGCTTTTTTCTCTGACAAATGGATTTTAGGCCTCTCTGAGAAGGTTGTGACTATTGAGCAAGAGGGAAGGTGGGAGATGTCACACGACCAGCTCTGCTCCTGCAAAAGCTACCCCAGGGAGCATTGATGAAGCAGAAAGGACTACTTATATGAGACAATATTGGATATTCAGATAAAAACGTCATAAATTGGCACGAGAAACCTCTATAGAGAGGAAATGCGGTCATTCTTTTTTTTTTTTTAATTTCTTTCCAGTGTTCCAGAATTCATTGTTTATGGACCACACTCAGTGACTCCATACAATATGTCCCCTCCTTAATACCCACCACCAGGCTCCCCCAACCCCCCAAACCCCTCCCCTCCCAAACCCTCAGTTTGTTTCTCAGAATCCACAGTCTCTCATGGTTCGTCTCCCCCTCTGATTTCCCTCAATTCCCTTCTCCTCTCCATCTCCCCATGTCCTCCATGTTATTTGTTATGCTCCACAAATAACTGAAACCATATGATAATTGACTTACTCTGCTTGACTTATTTCACTCAGCATAATCTCCTCCAGTCCTGTCCATGTTGATACAAAAGTTGGGTATTCATCCTTTTTGATGGAGGCATAATACTCCATTGTGTATATAGACCAGATCTTCTTTATCCATTCGTCCACTGAAGGGCATCTTGGTTCTTTCCACAGTTTGGCGATTGTGGCCATTGCTGCTGTGAACACTGGAGTACAGATGGCCCTTCTTTTCACTACATCTGTATCTTTGGGGTAAATACCTGTAGTGCAATTGAAATGCAGTCATTCTATACTGCTTCTGAGCTTTGTTTTCTAAACAGCCTGGGGAAAACAAGCAATGGGTGTTTTCCAAGAACCTCCTAGATAGTTCAGTAGGAATGGAGGCTTGGAAAACTGACAGTCTCTTAAGGAGAGTAAATTGGAATAAGACGGATGCTTCAAAAAATACTTTATGGATATACCCATTCATTCTTTTTAATTAACACTTACTTACTGAGCTTGTAATGTGTTATATATATACATATATATATGTATATATATAAATATAAATATAAATATAAATATAAATATAAATATAAATATAAATATAACATTTTTCTAGGTCCTTGGTTTCCAGAAGAAAACAAAACTTTGGACATATCTATGTCATCTGGGGATATGGAAGGAAGACTTATAGCTTTAGAATGCAATCTTCAATTTAAATTGTAGAGAACATGAAAAATGTCTGACAGGAATGAAGCTTAGGATGTTAGGTTCTAAACACTGTTTTATCTGCATGTATCAGTTGGAAATTTTGCTTAACTGGCAATTGATTTTCCAAATAATGATGATTAAGTACCACAAGAACAAAAGTGTCCTCTGAATCATCAAAGGACATTAGATTCTGTTTAACACAGTACCTGTGCTAGATGTATTTCTTAATTATTTGGTGAAAATCTGTGCATCTCAATCGATCAGGCAATGGAATTAAGTAGAAAAAGTTGTTCCTTGGCCTAGTGGGATAATACTGAGTTTACTATAATATGATTTCTCAAAGCCAGCAAGTCTGTAAAACTGTCTAGGAGGGAGTAAGAGGCAAATATATTTTAACTATTCATAGATTGATATCAAAGCCAATTTTATGGAAAACTGAGACCAAAAAAAAAAAAAAAAAGAATATAGCAGACTGGCAGACTGATCCCTAGTAGTTCAAAGCACTTATGCTATCCAGTAGAAAGTTTCAAAATTGCAGATAACAAAGGCTTTGAACTGTAACCAGGCATCGCCTCTACCTGGGTTTTATTTCTTCTGGTGAATAAACAGAGATAATTCTTCAAAAGACCCTCAGCTTGGAAGAAGAGAGTTTGGAGGAAGGGAACAAACAGATTGACATTGCTCTAAGCTGTCCAGAAATAACCAAATGGAACATTTAGCTCATTGGGTGGCAAGCCAATCAATGTTTGATTTTAGTTCAAAGTCCTAAAATTTAGAAAACAAAGTCCTAAAAGTGTGCTGTGGGAGATGGGCCAGCTACGGACATACAAACAGAAGGTATTGGGGTTCAAATGGCCATGGCAAATGTGCACATTGCTTTTTTGTCCCATAATTGCTGCATATGGCTCATAAGTCTGGGAAATCATACTGTGTGGTGTATCACTATATAGAGAAAGAATTCCGAATGACTGAGCCATTGGGACAGGTTTCTTCATAGAGTAAAGAGAACACTTGAGATATAACAATGAGTTTTAGGCCAATGCACTTGGGGTAGAGGAATTTGATAACCACATGGAAGAAAACATTAGTGAAAGAAGCTACTTTAAAAAAAATTTTTTTTAAATTTATTTTTTCTCACCGTAGCACACACCCTCCCCAGTGTCTATCACCCAGAGCCCCATCCCTCCCCCTCCCTTCCAGCAACCCTCAGTTTGTTTCCTGAGATTAAGAGTCTCTTACAGTTTGTCTCCCTCTCTGGTTTCATCTTGTTTTATTTTCCCCTCCCTTCCCCTATGATCCTCTGTCTTATTTCTCAGATTCCTCATATCAGAGAGATCATATGATAATTGTCTTTCTCTGATTTATTTTGCTTAGCATAATACCCTCTAGTTCCATCCACGTCATTGCAAATGGCAAGATTTCAGTTTTTTGATGGCTGCATAGTATTCCATTGTTATATATATACCACCTCTTCTTTATCCATTCATCTGTTGATGGACATCTAGGCTCTTTCCATAGTTTGGCTATTAGGTACACTGCTTCTATAAACATTGGGGTGCACCTGCCCCTTTGGATCACTACATTTGTATCTATAGGGTAAATACCTAGTAGTGCAATTGCTGGGTCATAGGTAACTCTATTTTCAACTTTTTGAGGAACCTCATACTGTTTTCCAGAGTGGCTGCACCAACTTGCATTCCCAACAGTGTAGGAGGGTTCCCAAAAGAAGCCACTTTTAATCAGAACAGTAAAGAGGGCTTTCAGGGCAGAAAGTCTAGAGCAGTAAAAGAAAAATAAAGGGGCAGGGGAGAAAGAGGAGTAAGCCACCTACCCCACAGTAGAAACATACAACTAAAAAAAAAAATGTATGCTCTTGGTGTCTGGTCCAGTGTATGAGAAACTTGGAAATGATCACTCCATCCTAATAATACGTTAAAATCTGACCAAGCAGAAAATCAGCAACTCTTCTTTGATCTATTAGAAAACTGAGGTCACAGGGCAAACCACTGCCCCCCAACCCCCAAAACTGGAGAGACAGTTAGGAAGATACAGAAAATCACAACTTACCAGACCATTAACCCATGAAAAAATCCTCTGCAAGAACCGGGGTTGGGTAGAAAAACCCAAACTATAATTAATGAATTGCTGGAAGCTAAGTGTGGATCAGTCTGTGAGTTAGAAAATCCCGGGGGATCCAGTCATAGAGGGATGAGTTTTATCTCCAGGAGCCCTACCACATTTTCACAATGAAGATGAAAGGAAAACGCCCTGTACTCTGACAAGGGGAGGGGAGAAGTAGCTATTTTGAAATATCCCAGCGCATTCTGTTCTTTTTAACAAGGTCTGCTCTCAGGAGGAACTATTTTTATCAGAGCCCCTATTTGATGGAGGTAGCCTGGATTGCACAGAGCATAGCGGATGGCTGTCCTGGTGGGTTCCCTGATTAGTGATTTTCATGGTTAATATTTTCCTGCAGCATAGCTTAGGATTCCTCTGGCTATTATGTATGCCAGTTCTAATTGTTTGTACATGACAGTCCAGAGTTTTGTTTTTGGAAAGACTGTGAAACTAAAAACAAGCTCAAAGGAAAGAATACATGATCAGTCTGCTTGTATACATTGAACAATAGGGAGGCGTGTCCTCCATGTATCTGCCAACTGTGAAAGCCTAGCCTAGTGCTATCCCATAGAACTTTTAGCAAGGATGGGAATGTTCTGTGTCTGCACTATCCCATAGGATAGCTACTAGCCACCTGTGCTATTCAGTGCTCGAAAGGTGGTTTAGTGCAACTAAGAAACTGAAGTTTAATTTTATGTAATCTTAATTTAACTGTGTGTGGGTAGTGGCTACCTTTTGGACAGCACAAGTATGGTCCATACTCTATTTGCATACATATTCTGGACTTCAGAGAAACAACGAATTCCTGGAACCTAAAGAGTATATTTCAGCAGCGCTTCCACCTGTTAACATTTATTATTTAAAATTAAATATTTATATCATGATTCCTTTCTGGGCATGGCCTATCTCTTGGATTTCTTGAGACTGTAGGGTGGAGGAAAATTTGATTAGTAATTTTATGCTTCAAAGGATAATTTAGCAAAAAATATTTAGCAAATATTAGTAAAAATGATTATTAGAATATATATGCTATTATATTAAGACATCATCTCCTGTACAAAATGTCTTGATTTAAAGATTGACAAACACCAAGATAAGCATTTGATTGGAAGGGCCTTATTTGGTAGGTGAATGCAGAAGCCCAGAGGAGAAGCAGAGAAGTGAGAAAGGGAAGAAAGAAAGCCCATAAAGAGCATATTATATTTCTGTGGGCAACTGGAGCTAATCCTGCTGAGACCTTCTGGGACAATATACAAGGTATACTTTGTAATTATTCACCCAGAGTTAAGGAAGCAGGAGTGTTTTTTCACATACTCCCATTCCTGATTGATCGAGGATTGGTCCTGGGGAGGGTTCTGAACATCCCAGAGCTTCCAGTTCCTTTAGCTGGAGTTGGTCCTATCCCAGAAAAAACAAAAAACGAAAACAAACAAACAAACAACAAAAAACCTTAGTGAGAGAGACATAGAGGCTTGAGTGGGAAGGTCCCTGCATGGTCAAGTCCTGTCCTCCAGAGCTGCACTTAACCTCCTGGGTGGCCCAAGAGGATACCATTAGTGCACCAGACTAGTTGCTTAAATGTTTAAAAGATCATTAAACTCTTCCTTGGTCTCCTTGCAGAGTCTGGTCTATATTATGCACAAATATTTAACCAGAATTGGAGAAAAGCACGAGGTGAAAAGCTTTGTTTCCCTAATTATTTCAAGGTCTCAATGTCCATTTAGCCTCGTAAGTTCCTATTCTTCTCCCAGCAGGGGTACAGTGTCTTGCAGGCTGCCCTGGGATTTCTCTGGTCACCTCAGCAACCCTGGCCTCTGCCCTTCCTGAATGGCCCATGCTAATTCTCCCTTGTGCCATCAAAATGCCTGTTTTCTGGATCTCATTATTTTGGGGTTCTGATCTTTGAAGTGAGAAAAGTCATCCATAGGCAATCAGCAAATTATGTGCTTCAAAAAGATGAACTTTAACTCAGACAATCCAACCACAGAAAATTTGTAAGTGGTAGGATTTCATCCACTGGGACACTGTGGATAGTAGAGACACTGATGGGGGCCTGGAATAGACATCATTTCTTTCCTACCCATTACCCATCTCTCTCTCCCTTGTCCTCCATGTTAACAGAATCAAGATTTCTTCAGATAGAAGCAGAGACTAGCAGGGTCTAGACTTGTGCTTGTCTGGTACGTAGCCACCAACCTTAGAGCTCTTGAAATGTGACAAGTCCAAATTGGGATGTGCCACAAGTGTAAAATACACACTGAATTTCAAATATTTAATTAAAAAATGTAAAATAGCTTATTATTTTATGTTGATTATGTACTTAAAATACTTTGGATATATTGGATTAAATAAAAATATATTACTAATATTGATTTTACCTCTTTTACTTTTTAAATATGGCTTCTAGGCAATTAAAATTTATATATACAAAAAATTATATATGTGGCTGACATGATATTTCTGTAGAATAGTGTTGATCTAAATGAATTATGATTATCTCCCATGGCCAGTAAATGGTCTAAGGGTGGTGATATGACCCAACTCTATCAATAAGATCTAAGAGTTAAGTGTGTAGTGTGTACCTCCTGGGAAATTGTTTGCTTTCCTGATACAAGAAATAGTCTTGGCTAGCATGTCCTTTGCTCTTTTAATTCTCTTTTCTTCCTTTTTTCTGGAACACAAGTGAGATGCCTGGTAGTATGGCAGCTCTGTTGTGAATATGAGACAACAAATAAGCCACCACATTTAAGGAATAAATGTAAGTAACTCAGTATGAAAGATGTTAAATTTTGGATGATATTGTGGATTATCTTAGACTGTGAGTCTCCTGACTTCTTAGTAAGGTATTATTTGTTTAACTCAGCATTCAAGGTTTTGGTTACATGCAGATTAATGTTCTCTGAAGGGCAGAGAGCCATTCTGCCATTTTCTAGTTACACTCATCATCCTTCAGTTCCCAGCCTGGCTTTGAATGTGGATTTAAGAAGGTATTTGAAGGAGTTTTAATCTTATAAAATGGTCTTCATTCACCACTAGGGAGGCAGTTTACTGATTACCTCCACTCAAGCATATTACTTTCCTTTTCTGAGAAAAATTGATTCCGCATTTGTGTTTACTTGGTATATAAAAAAAAATACAAGGATGAGGCTAGTCCTGAAACAGTTCATAATAGAAACTAACAGTTTACTCTCCTGTCCAAATCTACCTTCATAGGAGTAGTACATCCCTCTCTCAGATGCTGCAAGCAGAAGCTTTTAATAGCTTAGAGCTGCCCCCTTCTTCAGAGAACTTCCCCCAACCCATAAGAGTGACCATAACCAGAAATGTCTAGGAGATTCTTTGCCCTCCTCCTGGGGGTGGCCCACAGATAAAGACTAAAAAGAGGATCAGAAGGTTAGCTCTCTTGCCTCAAGGAGGACCAACTCTGTGGTACTGTGGATGTTCCAGAACTCCTATGAGATCATACTGGCATGGGGCTGGAGTACAGCTAAGACCACATTGTTGCTGGGTTCCTTCCCCTTATTGTTTTCTCTTTCCCTCATTCTTTTTCTCCAGCCTTCACTCATTAAGCCACATGCATAATAACCCACATCTCAAGCTCTTCTTCTAGGGAATGTTGACTTAAGATACACTTTAAAGGAAATTAGCACTGTTCTAGTTTCTTAATCTGTAGAGAAAAGTTACAAGAGTTATTAATGATATCACATCAGTATTTTTAATAGTACTCTGAATAGTTGGCAGTTCTTGAAATGAATGGGTAAAACAGATGTTTTCTCCTGGAGAATTCATAAAGCTAACCCTCATACAGGGAGGAGGCTATTCATTGTGTGAAAATAAGACATGTGCCAAATCTTATAGTTGTGCTGACTCTCCCTTCCACTTCAACATTCAGACCACTAGGAAATAGAATACCCAAATTAAATAAATATCTTTGCCCTAAGACGAATTTTACTACTACCCCAATGAATAGAATTGAGGAGCCATAGATGGAAAAGTGGTTTGGGATTGTCATAAAATTGATTGTAGGCTCAACAGGGGCATGAACTAGCAAGAAAAGTTCTCTGTAATATCAGCCAGGTGCCCAAAGGAAATTAATATGTAGATATTGAAAGCATAACCCTAATACTGAGTCAGACAAGAATTCTGGGGGCAGAGTGACTGGGTAAGAGATTCTAATTAGGAAATGAGAAAAAAGGAAATAAATATGCTCTCCTAAGGATCAACTGAAGGGTGAAGTTTCCATTCATTTGCATTGGGTATTGTAGTAAATGTGGTTTTGTTCCATCAGCCAGGGGAGAACTGTGGATATGAGTTGAGTTTAAATGCATTTCTATGTGGTATTACCTGTACTTTCTCTTCTTTACATTGTCTAAGTTCTTGGGGCCATAGCTATGTAAGAAAATTGGTTATAGATATTAAGTTCTTTTGAAAAAATAAATTGCATCTGGAATAAGACAATTTAATGGCTTTTGTCATTGATATTGTGAACATTAATCATTATAATATTATCATTAATATCAAATGAATCTATATGTTATCTTGTGACTAAGAAGGATGTATTGTCCATAGTATTTCACTGATTTATTTTCACACACACATCTTGTGGCCATTTTCATTCACCCAGTGAATATTTTAAAGCTCTTACTGTACCCAAGACTCCGTGCTAGACTTTGGTGAGATCTTATGATCTGATAAGGGAACAAATGTGAAAATAGAACTCCAAATCAGGATGCAAAGGGAGGTGTGTTAAAAGACAAACACAACATCCATGGGGGTTTAAAAGAGAAAAATACTATCTTCAACAACAGAGACCACTAGAGGAAAAAGTGGCGGATATCTGAAATCATTATTGGCATCATTGTAGATATTATTAAATAATTCTACATGTTAAGTAGGGACAAACAGGGCTATGATTTCATGAGTTAATCTCTTTATAAACTGAGATCACTTTTCTAGTAATTTTAAGCATGAGGATCTTTTCACAAACACTTTAAGAATCCAAGAGCTTTCCTTCCAGGAAACTTCTAAGAATTTTAGAAAATGACTTACTAAATGGAACGCTCTCTTCAAAAATCTCTGGAGACGAAGTCCAAGGGAAGAGTAATTTTGATGGTATCCATCTATTAAAAGAATGTTTTTTTTCCAGCATCTCTTGAAAATGAAGAATCTCATTTTGAGAAGTTAAGGTTTTCAGGGTCACAGGTTTTTAAATGTCATCAAAAATGAAAAGAGAGAAAGAGGAAAAAAAAGTGTAAAATCACACCTCAGCTCCAGATCTCTGAAACATGGAGGGAGGGAAGGAGAAAAGAGAGAGAGAGAGAGAGAGAGAGAGACCAACCAGATTTGCTAATAGGTACTAAGAAAACACAGATTTACTAATGAGTTTAAAGATGAGCTTGTGCTCATACATGTTTGACCATCTTTTCAAATTAAAAAAGGAAAACTTTCAGTAGCTTGAGAGAGAAAAAAAGGCAGATATTGGAGAAAAGAGAAAATATAAGAAATACCAGAATGTTTACTTTTACTTTATGCTGCTTGAGTTTTGAAAACGATTCCCAGAGTTTCTTTCTTGGTTGTGCATATATGCTAAAACAGGAAAGAGCAGAAACTGGTCTTAGAACTCACTGGCTACATATCATTTATTTATTCATCACCCGTCTATTGGCTATCTATCATGCCAGGCACTGTGTGAGGAATCAGGAGTACAGGAGATAAAACAGATATAGTAGTCACACTTTTGGAATCTGGTTAGGTTATAGAGAAACAAATATAGTTCTCTCACCAGTGTTAATAAAACTACCACAGCATATGTTTTATATATTCCGCTAAGCACCTTACATGCACTTATGAAGAATGTGGAATCTTACCATCCTCATATGTAAATAAATCAGAGCCTACAGAAGTTAAATAACTTGCCTATAATCCCTCTGCTGTGGTTCGGTACTAAATCATCTTACTATTTGTGTATTTTTAAAAAGCTGTGCTATTTTAAAGATCTGTTATTCTTTTTTCTTTCTTTTTTTTTTTTTTCAAGAGAAGTGAGAAACTGCCTAGAGTAGTGGGGAAGAAAGAGAATTTGTCAAGGCTCCCTAGCGTTGGTAATTTTTGATGAGACTTAAAAGGATAAATGGACAGGGGCCATGAGAGGACATACAGAAACACAGAACCTGAGCAAATGGCAGCTCAGATGGACCACTGAATAACCTGGGGAGAGAGACGAGAGACAAGGCTAGAAAGGCAAGCAAGATCTCAATGGGCCTGATGCATCTTGTTAGGTGAAGTCATTTGGGAAGGTGGTTTCTTAGGACAAGTTCCACAGAAGCATATCCTGAGACAAGGATGCAGGTGTAAATGATTTATTAAGGAGTAATTCCCAGGAGAAACTGGGTGGGTAAAGGACAGAGGAGTGAAAGAAGCCAAGCAAGGTACTGTAGGAATTAGGAGCAGTAATAGAATATTTTGGTTGCTTTAATCATGGAAATGTTCATAATAAAGATGGCAGCTCACTGAAACCTTGAAGGATTGATCAGGATTTGAAAAACATGGTAGAATGAGGGTGCTCCATAGAGATAAGATAAAATAATGCCTGAGATAAGATAGAGTCAAAGACAGGATATGAGATAAAACCTAGAAGAGTGGCAAGACATTGGTAACAATGTTTTGGAAGACCAAATTTTCGGCATCTGCTTATTGGCTTTATTCCAAGGAAAAGTAAGCTCGTCCTTCCTTCCTTCCTTCGTTTTTTTTTTTTTTTAAGATGGTAGTTTTGCATGGGGGAAGTTAGGGTTCTACCCTCACACAGAAACTGGAAGATAGGGGTTCTATCTTTTTCAATGATTACATTTCAAAGAGTTGGTTCCCAGATCCTTAAGAAAGGCATTCTTGGGTTGGAAAACTGTAGAGAGGCTTTTACAAATATTCAACGGGGACAGAGAAAGGATGTACAATTACAAGTTATGTAAAGTAAATGCCCCCAGCAAAGTGAGGTCAGTGGACTAGAGTCAGGCAGCCGCCTGTCCAAAGTTCAGTCCAGCTGAGGGGAACATTAAGGCCTTCTTGGTGAAGACAATCCTTTAGAGTTTTTATGTACTTTATCACTTCCACCTTAAGCATGGTAATTAAAACTCAAGTTCAGGAGTTGGCCAGCCAGTAACTTTTTATTTAATAATATTTCTGGTTGGTGGAATTTTAAGCCTGTAATGAGTTACTACTTTAAACACTAAACAGGGCCCTAGTGACTATTTAAAATGCCTACTTCCTGGCCACAGAGGCCTAAAGAAAAAGTTTTACATGAATCAGGAGATCGGCATTTAACAATTTTTAGAGAAAATGGCATTAATCAAAACAGTGAGCTGAAGGAAAGAAGATATGCATTCTAAATTTCTATAACATATTTTTATGTTTAACTTTTAATGTATCTATTCATTTCTTTCTCAGAATAGCATATTTCTTGGAGCATACTTTTATTTGGATCTGGTGGTACAGATGGTGGAGGGAAGTGTGAGTCCCTTGGGGTGCTGTGAAAATGAGAGTGTTGGGGCTGGAATATAAAATGAAGAGGAAAGACCTATGTGGGAGGTAAAGGAAAAAAAAAAAGAGGAGGAAAAATAATAATGACAATGAGACCTGAAGAGTGAAAGAGAATGACTCCTTAAAGACTAGAGTGGATGTCAATATCTGTATCTGTATTTATATCTGTATCTATCTACCTATCTACCTATCTGTATGTATATGTATCTCTATTCAAGCCTCCCTACCACCACTTCTTTTGGGAAACTCAGTACCCTCCCCTTCCTTTGGATAACTCTTCTTCCCCTGGTTTCCCATCAAGTGGTTCCAGGGGAGAGGGGCAAATATAAGATCTAAATCTCCTGGAAGAGTTAGATGTCCTACTTAAGATAAGAGTGATGGTTAAATTATATAGATCAAGATGGGTTGACCAGCTCTTCTGGGTTGCCCATGACTAAGGGGTTTCTCAGGATTTTCAGTACTAAAACCAAGATGGCCCCCAAGAAGATGAGGTAGTTGGTTACCTTAGAGATGAGGTTTTTTGTAATCCACAGCCCAAAACTGCCCTTACTAAGGGCCCTTAGTAACTGGGCCTTTAGTAACTGCCCTTACTAAAACTAAGACAGGCAACTGTTGTGATCAGTTTCCAAATGAAGATCACCTAATAAGAAATTTAGTAGAGATTTTTGCCTTAATACATCACTGTCAAACCAATTCCTTAAGATATGATTTGGGGTGCTAACTGAAGAATTATAATTTTACAAAATATGAAGGGGATGTGTCCAGTAGTCTGTATTAAAACAAAATAAAGTTTTGTGGAGATTCTTCTATTTAGAAAAGGCCACATCACACACTAATTATGTCATGTCCTTACCTCTCTATCTAAACTTTGCAGGTAGGTACATGTAAAGAACTATTTGGAAAGTCTCACAGTAAATTATAAAGAAACAACTTAAAGGGATTAATTGCATATACATTAATTGGCAATGTGTTGTGTACCACCCAAATCTGTATTCAGACAGTAACCATCCTCTAAAGCCTAAGTCTTGCTTTGGGTTCTCCAAAAAGTTGAGCTTGAGACAAGGCTATCAGTGCAGGTAGATTGGAAGTGAACCCAGGAAGCACAGGTAGGGGGCATAGGGAACATGAAAGGGAGAGGAGAAAAGCTAATGGAAATGGAGCTGGTCAATCCTGTGGGGAATGGGCTCAATCCCACTGAAATTCTCAGGAAAAATGTAGAAATTGCCTCCAGATTTGTTCCATAGGTGGATGGGGACTCTGGAGTATTTATCCCATGGCTCCTTCCAACTGCTGGCTGAGAGCTATGCTTTGGGATTTTGCAGTTTGGCAGTCTTTCATAGCTGAGGTGCTGGAGGTCACTGCCCACCTTCTACACATGGAAGCGGGGAGGAGTCAGGTGGGTTGAGGTGATGGCATACAATGTACCAGAAGCTTTGGCCTCAGCATCCTGACATTCCTGCCTGTAAATAATTCCTCAGTCACTCTAGAGAAATCTACCTTAAGCTGAGGAAGATCCTTAAAGAGGGTGTAGGGTCAATAGGCTTATTTACTGATGATCAGTAAAGACTGAGACAGGTAAAAGAGTGATTCACAACTGTACACGCATTCTTGGTTGAGCGGTATTAGATTTTTAGATTCCTGAAGTCCATTCCAGGACACATCTGTCCACACTGAATGCATGAGTGAGATGTGAGACTGTTGGAAATATGATTTTGATGAGAGTGTGGGAAGGAAGCAAAATTACTATCCTCTTACACTTTAAAAATTACTCCTTTTCAAAAGTATGTCCTTTTCCTTTTCTGCCTTTTAAAAAAAGTTCAGCATTATCTAAGAGGTATAATTTGCACATAAAATTATAAAATATTTGAAGTATACATCATGGTGATTTGGTATGTATAGGCAATGTGAAAGGATTCCCCCTCATCTAGTTAATTAACACGTCCATCACCTCACATCTTTATCTTTTTTCATTTTCTCTTCTTCTTTTTGGCAAGGGGAAGAAACTTCTACTGTCTTAGCAAACTTCAGTCACACAACACAGTATCATCAACTACTGTAGTCACCCTATTTTCCATTAGATCCTCAGACCTTATTCATCCTGTAGCAGAAAGTATGTGCCCTTTTACCAACCCCTCCTTATTTCTCCCAGCCCCAACCCCTGGCAACCACTTTTTTATGGCTTCTACCAGTTTTAATTTTTTCTTGAATTGATCTTAACAGAGCATTTCATTGTAGAAAAATAAAACAACATGTTATCTGGAGCTAGACCTCATATGTTTGGATACTGGTTATTGTTCCTGTTCACTAAGAAATTTCAGGCAAAGAAAGTGCTTAAAAGTTTCTTCGTCTGTGGAATGGGTATAGGATTTTCCATCTCTCAAGGATTCTGCTGTGGCGGACATAAAATCCATTCGGTAAAGAGCTGTGTGAGTCAGAGCTACTAATGTCAGCCATCAATATCACTAAAGGTACTAGTAAAACACTCCCCAAGTGGGACTTATTTGGAGGTTTTATGAAACTTGAGACTGCATGCTTGTTTTCCCCGGGCACATGTATAGCTCAGAAGAAGACCATGGATATGGTGAAATGTGCAATAAAGCTAAGGGGCAACAATTGGAAATCCACAGAAATTGTTTGCCAGTAGAATGATAGGTTGATTGACTGTTCTATTTATCGACTTCAGCACATGGAAATTGTATTAACAAATGAATGTAGACTAACCCAGGGAAGGGGACCCATGGTTTTTCATTAAGATGTCTGAAACAGTATTTTGGATTATGTTTGCCAATTCAGAGCACTCAGTAGAGCCCAGTGGTTTGGCTGTGGGTATATGTGTATGATTTTATGGTTGGTTGACTGCACAGCAGACCACAGAGAATAAGGAAGAACTCCTGTGGCTTTGTTGAAAGCTGTATTTCCTGGAACCCCTGAGAGTGGCTTTGATAATCAGCTTTGACTGTTATACTTGAAAGGAAATCAGCACTGTTCTTGTTTGGCCCATCATTTTTCTTTTTTCTTTGTTCTTTCTGGTTAAAAATGCTCTATCAAGTCTTGTGGAAAAATAATTTTTACCTCAGGGCAGGCAGATTTCAAGGAAGGGGGAAAAAAGACCTCAGTTAGATGCAGTCCCATCAAACTCAGACCTTCTAGGGGATAACCCAAAAGTCACATTTCAAAAATACTAGCTTTTGTTCAGCAGTCTGTGGGCACCTCCCCTGATCAAATCCCCTTTTCTACATTCTCTGTAGAGTTCCCAGAAATGGTTCTCAAACATTAGCATATGTACAAGTCAAGGAGAATATTTTGACAAACGTGGAGATTTCTGGGAGGTGGTGGTGGTAGGGAGCATGCCTTCTGTTTCCCTCCTGGAGATTCAACTGGGGGCTGACCTTGAAGGATGCCATTTTTTTCTCTTGGCAAAGTTTACCCTAGTGGAGCATTAACCTCTTTGGAATTTCCCATCTTTGACTTGTCATTCTGTCCCTGTACTTGTATTATTATTTAATCTACACATAGACAATGTGAACTCGATCATGTAAGGCTCTTGCTAAGACCTGGAAGACCAGCAGTAAAGACCATGTGCTACTGGTATGTCCACCAGTATGGATGAACCTCACAGATTATTAGTTGAGTGGAAAGAACACAGTTACAGAAGAACAGTTACATGATTCCATTGAGATGATGAAGTTCAGGAACAGGTGAAATTAATCGATCGATGGTGAAGGAAGGCATAAGAGTGGCTACCGCTGGCTGGGTGACTGTGTAAGCGGAAAGTTAGGGGTCCCCAGAAAAAGGGAGAAATCATTTCAGGCCCCAGCTATTTTCTGTGATCTTTGCCTTACCTACTTCACTTGCCCCTAGCACACTTTTTTGAAGAACTTCCCAGGAGGTGTCAGAATGACAAAGAAATGCAAAAACCTCTGTAGTTAATAAGGATTTTAAGGGAACAAAGGGAATGCAAATATTATCAGTCTCTACCAACTCCAGAAAATAGCCAAAAAGTATCAGAGACCATAAATCAGTGGAAAAACTCCCAGAGCTATTTCAAAAGTAAGCAAGGCCCTGCATTCATTACCCGAAATAAGGAGCCAAGATCCATCTAGCTTATCCCGGTTTTCAGCTCTTGGAGCATATCCATAACCCTTCCCCTGCCTGAAGCTTACCTCTGCCTCATTATAATGTTATGATAAAACTCCTGTTCCTGAATATTCATCATAACCCTAAATACAATAAACACACTCATCCCTGCTCAGGGAGTCCTGGCTTTGGAGGTTATGCCCCAAGATGATCTCATTGACTGCAAATAAAATTTCCTTAATGTGACACCTCCACCTGGTACAATCTCTAACTCAACCCGGGAGTGGAGTCATGGTAGTTGGGTTATAACTGTACATTGGAAAGGAGTTTGAGGAGCCTTATAGGGTGTTGGAAATTATATCCTGATTTGGATGATGGCCATGTTGGCTATATATGTCCCAGGAAATCAAGGTACTATATACTTAAGAATTTCACCTTATACATTTTGGTGTGTATATGGTATTTCCCAATTGAATTACACACACACACACACACACACACACACACTGAGGGACCCCAGTTAAGTGAAGAGTAAAGAGCTATGACCTTCTCATGCTACCTTGAAGGTCTTCCCTGTTGAGCTGAATTTACAAATAGGCAGAACAGGTTGTGACTAACACCTTTTGTTCACCCACATCACCCACAGGCTGGCTGATGCCTAAAATTATACTTTTATTGCAAAGTTCCCATATTTCTCAAAGGGTGCCACATATCTGGAAAAAAGTAATTGTGTGTCATTAACATTTGATTGTAACATAAGAAGAGGTTTTAGAATTCACACAGTTTTGTGGTTCTCAGATCTGGCTGTGTATCAGAATTGCCTGGGAAGCTTCAAAATATGGACCTGTTGGTTGTATTTTAGATCTACTGAGTCAGAACCTCTGAGAGTAGGGTACCCAGGGGAATGTGTGTGTGTATGTGTGTGTTTGTGTGTGTGTACACATATATGACATTGTAATTGGAATTAGTCCAAATGATCTCCCGTGTGGGATTTTCTCCACGTATGACAATGATACAACTTTCAAATTTCCTTGTATATAGATTATGATGTTTCCAGAGATCCTTCCCATGGATCACGTCATCTGAGTCTTAAATCTAGGGGTAGATAAAAGTGGTATCATTTCTCTTTTGCTGATGAGGAGATGGACGCTCAGTGAAATTAAGTGACTTCCCCTTATCAGTAAGGGTAGTCAGGTCTTCTATTCCAGACCTCCTCTTACTCTCTCTTTGTGAACAGGAAGCCATGCGCAACCTCTTCTTGAATATTTTCTTTTTTTTTTTTAAATAAACTTTTATTTTACAACAGTTTTAGATTTACAGAAAAATGTGAAATTAGTATAAAGTTCCAATATAGCCCACACCCAGTTCCTCCTACTATTAACATTTTACATTGATATATTTATCATAATTGATGAACCAATATCGGTACATTACTATTAACTAAAGACCATACTTTTTTTCAGATTTCCTTAGCTTTTGCCTAATGTCATTTTTCTGTTTCAGGATAACCCCTCCATGTCTCCTTAGGCTTCTCTTGGTTAAAACAGTTTTTCAGATTTTCCTTGTTTTTGATGACCTTGACAATTTTAAGGAATATTGTTCTGGCATTTTGTAAAATGTCCTACAGTTGGGATTTATCTGATGTGTTTATTATGGTTTGACTTAGGTATTGTGCTTTTGGGAGGCAGACCACAGAGGTAAAGTGCCATTCTTACCACATCACATTGAGGGTAGATACTATCAATATGAATTATTGCTGTTGATGTTGACCTTGATTATTTGGCCTGAAGTTTCTGCACTGTAAATTTACGCTTTTTTCCCCATTCTGTACTCTGCTCTTTAGAAGAAAGTCACTATTTGCAGCTCTATTCTTCACCTTCTTAACGACAGGGTAACTACATGGATTATTTTAAATACTTCTTCACTAGATAACAAGTTTTTGTTTTGGACACTCCTGCCCATTTATTTATGTGGTTGTTTATTTATATCCATGCAAGTATTTATTTATTTAAACTCATGGATATTTATTTGATACTTTGGGTTATAATCCAGTGCTACTTTATTTATTGCTCAAAGTATTCCCACTTTGGCCACTACAAACTCTTTTAGTTGGTTCCTGTGTCTCTTTGACATACCCAGATGTCTGCATGTATGTGTGTATGTGTGTGTAAGAGAGAACACTTGCTTATTTTCTGGCACTACAAGATGCTTCAGGGCTCATCTTGTTGATTTCCTGACTCAGTCTTAACATCAGCCATTTCTCTAAGGAGCTCTGATTCTTATGATTGGAGAAGAGTATTAGAAATCAAGAGCTGACTGCTGAATGGGCCTGTAATATTCTAGGTTAGTTCAAGCTCTCAACCTATTTATGATAGCAAATCTACTTTTCAAAAAATTCTATAGGATTTCCTCATATTCAAAATACTAGGAAAATGAAATAAGACATGCAAAGCACAAATCCACATTTTTTAATTTGAGTAAACAAACCTAAAATTACATTTCAAAAAATGAGTAAACACTACAGAAAAATTGCTAATAGTTTCTAAATGCTCACTCTCTAGTTTTATACTTCCCTTATTACCATCTGGTAACAAATAGTTTGTCGATCAACATTAGTCTTTGGATAGCACTTTTTGGTAGCTGCACTTTGGTCCATCACTGGTGTACTCAGTCTTTGGAGCAGGTATTTCTTCCCCTATAACTTCCAACCAACAGATTCAAGTTCTGTTTTCTGGAGCAGTAAGATGCTTTTACATTAAACGCTCCTGACACTTAAAGACAGTTGTCATGTCTCCCAAAGACCCAACAAATCCTTCTCAGTTTTTTTCTGTTGACATTCCTAAAATGGATTTCCATTGTATTTCCCTTATTCTGGGCCTGTTCATCTCAATAGACTCTAGTTCATTTATATGTTCTTAAAACAGCATTATGAGTTGAACACAGAACCTTAAATGTGGAAGTCTATGCCTTCCTTGCAAGAACTCTCAGCTTCTCTTTCCTCCAACCTTCACAGGTTGAAAACCACTTTCTGGAGTGAGATATAAAAGATATATAAATATAAATATAAATATAAATATAAAGGACATAATAAACATTTACTATATCCTTTATATTTATAATGGATATTTACTATATCCTTTATCCCTTGTATATGTCAGTCACCTTAAGAAGCCTGGGTCTTCAAGATAGTGTCTTATTTCTCACATGACTCTGCCCATCACCTTTTTTGATCTCATAGCCCACCCTCTCCATCTTTTAAAAACATTCCATGGTGCCTCCAGGACTCACAGTCATGAGTAAACTAGCTCATAATCTCACCCTCTTCTGGGACCATCCTCTTCTCTATTTGTTCTAGTTGGAAACTTATCACCTTGCTTCCCTTACAACTCAGCTGATGGTTGCTTCCTTTTTTATACTGTAGGTGCTACTGGGTCTGATGACGTATGGATGAGGATCCATTCCAAATCATCTCCCTCATTCTTCTCTAAACATTACCCCTCAAATTGACTCTTATGTCATTACTTTATTCCACCTGCTACCCCTTCTTTGTTGTAATTATCTGTACACTTCTCTGTTCACTGCCCATATTCTTTTGAACATTTTAGCTCTTGGATGATTGTTAGGTTCTCTAGCATGAATTCATTGGTAGCTCATGCCATGCTCTTGTCCTGCACCCAACCCCACACACTGAGTCTTTATATTCTAGGCATTGTCATTGCCAATAACTATACCCCCCTATTCTCTTAGTGCCAAACATGGCACATTACCACTACTACATCCTGCCCTTCCATCTCATGCCCCCTAGTATATACCTGCAATAGTTTCTAGTTCTGAGAACTCCAAATAGTGGAAAGAACCACCTCCTCTCAGTCTGTCAAAATCACTTAAAATCCTCAATTTTCGCCTTATCCAGCTCAAATCCCAAGACCAAGGATTATGATTACTCTCTTGTCTGCTAACCCAACACCCTACCGAAACACTTGTTCAACTAAGTGGAGCCTTTGCCACATCTTTCTGCCTACTCTGTACCTGTTCACCTGTCATTGAAAGTGGCTAGAGAAGAATATGTAGCTGTGCTGATTGGGCTTCACAGTCATTCACAGTCAACAACCTCAAACGTGTCTTGTTCTACACAGCACTCATATTTTTGCTCCTCATCTGTTCTCCCAATCTCCTACAAGACCATTTTATACCCTCCCATCTGTGCTCTGACCTTCCACATCTCCCTCCTCATCCTGATGCTCACATGATAGCCTTGATTTCCATTTCAGGAAGAAAATGGCAACATTCATAAGAACACCCCCACAATCTCCCACCACCATTTGTGCTCACCTATCTGCATCTCTGCCCATTTTTTGGCTTCTCTCCTAATGGCAAGCCTGAACTACCCATACCCCTGCTAAGGGCAGTCACTCCATTTGTACACTAGATTCCATCCTTTTCTCACCTTCTGAAGGTCATCAATCCAGTAATTCTTTTTTCCTTTCCTAGAATCCTCACAATAGCATGGAAGCATGCTGTAATTTTTCCTTTCTTAACTGTAGTTCTATCTAGCCATTACCTGACTTGTGTCCTTCCCTTTACAGCAGAACTCAAAGGGTTCTGTCAATTGTCCCATCTTCTATTTTCCTCCTTCCATTTTTCTCCTGAACTCACTCCAATTAATTTTTGCCCCCATTACACCATTAAAACTGCTTCTATCAAGTTCACCAGTGATTTCTACATTGAAAAATCTTGTCCTAAATTCATTATCATTCTTTATTTCACTTGAGCTTTCAGCAGCAGATGATAAGCTCCTCTTTTACTTGAAATGCCTTCTCTATTAGGCTTTCTTGGTACCCTATTTGCCTGATTTTCCAACTTATAGGACCACTTTTTTAGTCCACTGTGCTGGTTCTTCCTCACCTTCCCAGTCTCTAAACTTTAGGATATATTTAAAGAGGCTTAGTCCTTGGAACTTCTTCTTCTCACTCTCTTGGTTATTTCAACCAAACTTATGGATTTGAATATTTCCTTATTGATCCCTGCCAAATTTGTATTATCAACCTGGACTTCTTCCCTGAACTACAGATTCTTATATCCACCTTCCTGACTGATACATCCAATTGGTTGTTTCATAGGTATTTAAAAATAAATATATACCAAGTGGAATTCACGTTATTTGACCCAAAACTTGCTCATGTGCAATCTTCATCTCAGCAAATGCCCAGGCCCCACTAAATGATATTACCTCGACTCCTGTGTTTCCTAAGCTGTGTTTGATAAATAAGAAAATGATATTGCTCTTCCTTCAAAATACATCCATAATTTGACCACCTCTCAGCCCCTTCATTGTTACCATCTTGGTTTAAGTCACCATCATCTTTTGCCTGGATTATTGGCAATATCCCCTAACTAGTCTTCCTGCATGCTTCAATACAGTGGCCTCTCTTGCTCATTTGGTGAAATTCCATCACTTTATGTCCCTCCCCTGTTCAGGCCTTCCTCTGGCTTCTCTTTTTCCTCAGAGTGAGATCCAGTACTGTGAGAGGGACCCACAAGGGCCTAGAAAATCATCTCTGCATCACCTCTCTGATGGTATCTCTTACTGCTCTCTGTCTTGCTCACTGTGCTCCAGCCATACTGCCAGGCCTCCTCAGAGCCTCTGCCCTGATATTTCCTTCTCTCTGTCCTTCCTGAGATAAGCATGACTTGATTCCTTCTGTCCTTTTCATCTTTTCTCAAATAGCCCCCTCAATGAAGACTTCCCTTATCCACCTTATCTAAAACTGTAACCCTCTCATTCCCAACATTTATCCCCCTTTCTTGCTTTCTTTTTCATCATTTTTTTTCCTCTGATATTTTTTGTCTGGTTCATCCTTTGTTTTTCCACTAGAATGCAGATTTTATGAGGGTAGGGTTTTGTGTGTGTTGTTCATTGGTATATTACCAGCAGCTGTAATAGCAAGTAGCATATAGTAATAACACAGTAAGTGCTTATTGAGTGAATGAATGGTTAATTGAATGCAAGGGCTTTTACTTCCCATAATATGAACGCTATATATTACAAATACAACCTAAATGTGGATCAGATTCTCATTTGTTTAAGCAATCACATCCCACTCTTGATACATTTCATGATTACAATCAACCACAATTCCCAACTCTTTTTCATATGAACTCCTGCCAAGCCAGGAGTTCCCTATTGTGCATTTATAGAATTATTTTTAAATTCCCACACATGGCTCTTTATAAACTTCATCTTGTTATTTTAAACTCAGCAGTCCAAGTCTGCCAAGAGATAATTCAGGATATTGATTTTGATATATCTTACATTAACATTCTCTTCTAGCTTTGATAAACTCTGTTATTTGACTTCATTTATGCTCATTATAATGTTTAATCAGACAGGAAAAATTGAAGAGCCATGGGGCTACCAAAAGAGAAGTTATAACACACTGCATTTCCCCAAAACTACTGTGCCATTACATGTACCCACTCTTCTTTTACTGTGATGTTGTTGTTCCTCCCTGGAGAGATTGGGTCTAAGTTTCCTTCCCTTGAGCCTGGATGGTTCTTGCAACTGCCTCAATCAATCAAGTATGGTAGAAGTAACTCCATGTGACTTCTAAAGTTGAACCAGACATGGTCACACTACTACTACCTGGTTTTTTTTTTTTTTTATTTCTTGAGACATGCACTTGGGACCCTGAGCTGACATATAAGAGGTTCAGTTACACTGAGGCCACCATTCTGGAGAAACCACTTACAAAGACCACATAGAGACAGAGAATGAAATCAGAGATGCCCCAGAGATTCAGGACCCCAGTTACTTATGTCTCTACAGCCCTGTCACCAGATATACGAGTGGAGAAGGTTTAAGAAGACATTTGTCTCAGTCACCATCTGACTACAACCCTAAGGTAGGTTGAAAGACCCAAAGTCAGGATTGCCGAATTGACTAGTCTCAAATCTCTCATCCATAGGAACTGTGAGAGGTCATAAATGATGATTGTGTTTTAAGCCACTAACTTTTGGAGTGATCTGTTACATAGCATAGGTGACTAACACCTACCACGTTGTTGAGTGTATATGGTTAAAATCCTGTTCTAGAGAGCAGTCTGTTCTATTGATTCAGGTCTTGGGTTTTACATATGAGAAATGCTCAAGGTCAGGAGAGATGCTAACAATTTCTGTGGGAAAATGTGACTGCTTTAAGCTGAGTAGTAAATCTTCAAAACAGAGGACTATTTGGAATAAACTAGAATGATGGTAAAAGTGAATTAAGACAGAGTGAAGATGACTAGAAAGCAAACTTTGGAAGGTTGGGGCAAGAAAAGAGATGGGTTCTGATTTACTATTTTACTTAAACTGGCCATTCTTTTAATTTCTTTGAGGGAAATTTGAAGAAAACTGTTGCTTTTGCTTGGTTTTGAATCTCTGCTCCATTTCTTCATTCAGTCTCTCCATGCCCCCTGGTGCCCATGTTCCCCCACTTAGTTGTGGTTTGCAAATAGGAAGACCATATTCTAACAGCTTTTCTTTTTTCTAATAACTTCTTCTGAGCTCGAAGGAAAAATGTTACTCTCAATATCTTTGCTCCAAATTTACATTCTCACATTTGAGTGAGAAAAAAACCAAACCCAGGCTCTTTCATTTACTCTACCAGTGTCTGATATATTGTACCCTTTGGATTGCCAACATTTTATATGGGATTTCAATGGATTTTTTTGGCCTTTTTTTGATTGTAGGCAGCCTGAGTGTATTTAAAGGTATAAACTCAATCTCAAGTTTTTCATTTAGAAAGATATTTCCTCTACCTCTGTGCCTTTGCTCCTCTTGCTGTCATAACACTAATATTTTAAAATGATTTTGCTCATATTAATCACTTTCTCAAACTGAACTACAAATCTTGCGTGTACTCTCCAAGAATAGACAATTTATTAATGTCTTCTTTTCCCAGAACCTCTCTTTATAACCGTTCTCTAAACCGATTTAATTATAATGTCTGAAATTTGGCCCGTTAGACACTTATTTAAGGAGTGTGATCTATAGGATAAGGGAAAATAGCCATAATTGAGTTTAAATTAACTAAAGATTATTTTTAAACAAGCTATGAGGGGTGGACTTCCTCTTATGCTTCCTTTTCCAGTGGAATCTGACCATGCAAAAAATGCATACAAAGGTCAGTAACCAAAAGAGAAACAAGTAACAATGTTGTTAATTTATTGCAGTCAAGTATCAGACAGCTTCATCTTATATTCAGATGATAGCTGTGTTGGTTTTATTTCTGGGGCCAAAGTGTATTGCTACCCAATTCTATTCAGAATCTAAATAATGTTGTTGGATATTTTGAGATATATTTGCAGTGGAATGATTCTGATAACCTCCTTTCTTGTCAAATCACATGGGCAAGGATGTTACTTACCTCAGGAAAGTAGGCCCGTCGCCTTTCATGGTATCCTTCTAGCACAGTGACAGGGATAGAAGACAAGTAATGTGAGCTTCTTGGTGGAGAATAAGAAGTAAAAGAGAACGAGTGGGACCTTAGATGTTGTCTTTTATAGATATAATTCCTATGCTTACAATACCTGATCCAATAAATATTTTATACTTTGATCCATCTGATTATCAACTCCTCCTTCCATGAGAGTAATAATTAATTGAGTAGAGATGGGTGAAAGACTCCTTTGTAGGTATCCCCGTAAGTGGAGAAAAGAAGGAGAAATTACCTGGGTTGGGACAACATACCTACCTGAGGAATACCATTTGCTTTCATTGGTTCTGGCTGCTGTAACAAAATACTGCAGACTGAGTGGCTTAAACAATGAACTTTCATTTCTCACAGCTCTGGAGGCTGGAAGTCCGAGAGCATGGTGCCAGCGTGGTTGAGTTCTTTTTTTTTTTTTTTAAAGATTTTATTTATTTACTTGACAGACAGAGATCACAAGTAGGCAGAGAGGCAGGCAGAGAGAGAGGAAGGGAAGCAGGCTCCCTGCCGAGCAGAGAGCCCAATGCGGGGCTCGATTCCAGAACCCTGGGATCATGACCTGAGCCGAAGGCAGAGGCCTCAACCCACTGAGCCACCCAGGCGCCCGGCGTGGTTGAGTTCTTAGTGAGTGCCCTCTTCCTGGTTTCCTCACATGGTGGGCAGTCAGAGGGGTGAGGGGAGGAGGGTGAGGGAGAGGAAGGAAGCTCTATCATGTCTCTTAATATAAGGGCACTAATCCCATCCTGAAGGATCCATCCTCATGAACAAATCGCCTTGTAAAGTCCCCACCAACAGATACCATCATCCCACTGGGGATTAGGGTTTCAAGATACAAATTTTAGGGGGTCGTGAACATATAGTCCATAACACCATCCTTCATCTGTGGATCTTCCCTAGACATTTATTTCTTTTTATTCAGTTGAGTTTCAGTTGAGCTTGGTTTTGATTGATAACTTCAAGGGAATTATAATAAGACAATTATAACAATGTCAATACTTAGGGCTTTAAAACCATACCATTTCTTGCCTCTTTTGAGTCTATAGGTCAACTGGGTGTTTCCACTGATCTTGGCTGAGCTCACTCATCCGTTTGTAGTCAGCTGGTAGTTTAGCTAGAGGCTGGCTGGTCCAGGCTGGTCTCAAAAGGGACAACATGGATCTCTTCCAAATGTCTCTCAAGTGTCTCTGTCAACTAGTGTGGGCATGTTCTCATGATGATTGCACAAAATCAAGGGCAAGAAAGCCTGCTTGTGTTACATTTTCTCTTGTTCCATTGGCCAAAGCAAGCCACGTAACCAAGTCCAGAATGAGAGTGGGAAGGGAATACTTAGTTATAGGACAAGGAGAATTCAGGGATACTATTAATTGAGGTTATGACTTAAGAGAAGCAGTGTATCAGGAGAATCATGCTATCACCTTCTTGATTCTAATGTCACCCGCATAGAACTGTGATAATGGAAATGTTTCATATCTGTGATGTCCCATAAGGTAGCCAACTAGCCATATGTCAGTATTTAAATTTGTTTAATTTAAATGATATAAAATTAGGAAATGAGTTCTTTATAATAGCTTATTCTTATCTTAATAGCTAGCAGTATACTAATCACTGTTGCTAATATTTCACCCGGAATCAGTGAGGTGAAAAATTATGCTATTGTACTTAGAAGTCCCTATAATAGGTCAAAATGGGCCATTAACTTGGTATATTGGAGGCAATGCTGTGCCCTATTGGAAACTGATTTAAATTGATTAGGTCGAACTCAGCCAGTTTATTCTTTGAGAGAACTTTCAGCCGCCTACCATAATGTAGGAGGTGATAAGTTTCCTCTCCACAGACCTGCTAAAAAGTTGCAATGACGCCAAATCGTAGATGTAGCTATATCTGCCTCACTTACAGACATTTATTAGCAAGTAAAATTGAGAGTACACACACTGTGCTCTGCAGGCTCAATAAAAGACTCCATCTCTATTTTTAGGTGATTTAATAGTACCTCCCATAAATGTTGGAATATTGGAATATTCCATAAAATATTCACCCAAGACAAAGGCAGCAGGTTGCAGCTGAGCATACAATGAACTCCGACAACCAAGAATCCTCTTCATTATCTGCTGAATGCTGAATTGTTTATGACTCAAGCTTAGGGTACCATTCCTAACCGAGAAGAATTTAGGATACCTTGAATTTTATACCCAGTACATACAAGGGCCTGAATGGCTCTTGCATATTTCTAACCAACCCGAATACCTTGAACACCATTAATGTTGCCAGGATAAACTCATTTCTAAAATCCATTGTGGTGATTAAAAAAAAACAAAAAACAACCAACTGCAAGACTCACTCAACAAAATTCACTTTTGACATAAATTATGTTAATTCACAAAACCTTAGATTTTATTCTGTGATCGACATTGCTGCAGAACTTGGAGTAATTACCCTGAGAGTGTGGTCTTTGATGGAGTGCTAACAAACCACCCTGGAGAATTTGGGGCAATCTAGACCTGTGGTCTAGATTAAAATGAGCACGCACACATATGTTTTCTATTTTTACTGAAATACTATAAGAGAAACTTGAGACCATGTAGTTTAAGGTGAAAACTCATATTCTCATATCGAGTTCTCAACTCAGATTATGACAAAGTTTATGTTTTTCAAAAGGCTGGTTTATTTTTGTCTTATTAAGAGTTTCACTAGCAATTTCTAGTTTTAAAACATCTGTGCTAGAAAATGTGGCAAATGTAATTTTTGTTAATTATAAGTTCCAAAGTTTTGTGGATGTTGTTTAATGCATGACCAGTTTTTATAAGGATTTCAGGGAAACTTGGAAAAGAGGTGAAGTTTTGTTTCTAGATTATGTATTTTGGTTCTCCCCTACAAATTTTATTTTATATTATTTAGATTCTCTATGCATTTACTTACCTCTTGTGTTATTCATCTATCAAAACTTTAAAAATCTTGTTTAAAATCTTCTCCATTGGTTGTGACCCTGTCCATTTCATCTTACAGTTTTTAATTTATGCATCTGGTGAGCTGTTATTTTATGCATACCATTTTATGACTGCTAAATTTACATTGCAAGTGTATATTTGAACAATAAAACATGACACTTTAATTTGAATCATCTTTCATTCAGCAGGATGTAAACTTTTGGTAATTCATTATTAATATTATTCAGAAAGGGTATAAGATTGATATAATTTCTGAAGACTTGCAAGCTTAAGACCGTATTTTTCTTCCTTCTCACAAATAATGGCTTGACTGTGTATAAAATTACTGGTTCACAAGCCTTGTCTGTTCTAGTCTTTCCTCCATTTTTTCTGGCACTTATTTTTCTTTATTTTGAGGTAGCTTGTGTTTCCTACCTTGTTTTGTTGGATTTGCTTTTGTTTTTGTATTCTACTCATTCAAAAATTCCTTTTTAGCATCTTTGCCTAGTTGTGGGTGCCTAGTTGTGGGTTTCTTTCTTACTGTTTTTTATCTTTTTTTTTTTTTTGAACAGGTGAACTTTTTAAAACCATCATACTTGGGGACTTTCTTGAACTCTTTCTTTTTCTTTTAAACTTGGTCTTTATTGCATTTGGTTCTGATATCCCTTTGTTTTATATCAGCAGATAAGCCTATAACTCTTAAACTAGATTTTTACTCCCTAGCTCCTTATATATCATTTCTTACCACATTGTTTTCATCTTTCTCTTTTAAATTTTGAGAAAAATCTATCAGTTCTGTCCTTCACAGCTCTGCAATTTTCAGTGATGTTGGATCTGCTTTCTTACCTCTGGTGAGGATTTTACCTTGATTTTCCAATGTCAGTATCCTTAAAATCTTTCCCTATCTCCTCACTCACCTTGTCTCCACTCACTGCTTTGTAACCTACTCTGAGGTTCTGTATGCATCTCTCTTTTATTGTTATTATGGCTTTCTGTTTCTATTTTATGTAGACTAAGGTATGGCTTCTGTGTCAATAGAGACTTAGTCATTCATTCAACAGTTATTTGCCCAATACCTTTTTCACGCTCAATAGCATCTTTATTAGTCACAGACATTAAACGAAATAATTACACAAATAATTATATACTGACAAAATCACAGGGTGCCCTGAGAGTGTATAATAGTGGACTACTTTAATCTAGGGGATAAAGCAAGGACTTTTTGAGAAGGTAAAATCTGAATAAAGAGAAGCAGTGAGATCGTGAAAAGAGAGAAAGAGGGAGTAGGTGAGAACCTTCTAGGTAAAATGCTTGGGCACAGGAGGTCTAAAATTCTCTTTCCATGATGCTCTTCCTCTGAGTTTTAAGGATAAAATCCTCTTTCCTTTGGTCTGTAGAATTTCTTCAAGATCATGTATTGGCATATTCTGTTTACTCTTGATTGGGGGAAATTTTTCTCTGGACGTCCATCAGGACACAGAGCCTGTGGATAGGCCTTAGTTCAGCATTCTGTCTGCCTTAGGGGGTGCTGGAAAGCCTTTCTCATGGCAAGGTTGAATCATGAGTGAATGCTAATGTGTGTATCTCTGAGTCAAGCTGTCCTGCCTAGCATGACTCTTCTGGACTGGATGGTGTCTCCTATTCAAACTGTGTGACATGGCTGTCTCACTAAAATGGGCTGCCAGCTTTGTTTGGGAGTTAGATGCCAAGGCTCTATGAGTCCTGGTGGGAAGCATTTTCATCCTCTTCTTTTCCCAGCAAATAGAGCTTCTCTGTGTCATGTAGCAAAGCAGGAACAACCCACTTTCAATGCCTTTATAGACAGAGGACATTCTTTCCAAATTCTGGAGCAAGGTCACTCAGCACTCTCCATCTTGGGGTCATCTGATCATTTTGTTTTGTTTTGGTTATTTTATCTTCTGTGTATTTATATGTGTTTTGTGGTATGTAAGAAGTTGTGACAGATGCTATTTTAAACTAGAAGTCTTTGGGTGTATTTTTAGTCTGCCAAATTTGTTGGAACTAGTTGATTTTAAAACCAGAGAATCTTTTGGTGAGTTAAAACGTTTCGGGAGAAAGAAAAAGCATGTATGAAGTCTAGATCGGCATTTTTATTGACTAGTACTTCTGTCATCTGTTATGGACCTGGGGGCATTTGGGGCCATATAGAGAGATGGGAAAGAGAACACCAGTCTCCTTGTGAGGAATCCCAACCCTAACATTAGATGTGACCGTCCTGGAGTCACCTTCCCTCTCTGCCAGAGGAGGTCCTTAGAAAGGCAGTGTTTTTGGAGTTGTTCTGCAGGGTTCCAGGGGCTTGCCCCTCAAAGGATGCTCCTGCACCAGCTGAATTACATTGCCTGAGAGCTTGGGAGAGATTCAGAATCTCAGGTCCCAATCCAAAGATACTGAATCTTAATTTTAATGAGATTCTAGGTTATTCTTGTACTTGTGAAAGTTTGAGAAGCTCTGACCCAGGGGTTGTCTTTGGTGTCATAGGGCTCCTCCAGGGATGTGGGGGAAGGAAAGAGAAGAGCGTTAGGAGAGAGGTTTCCTTCACTCTGCTCCCCTTAACCTGCCTGAAACAGGGAATCTCTGCTTTTTTCCCTTTAAAGAAAATTCATTACCAGTGCCCATGTATTTTCTCTTCAGAAAGATAGATCCTTCTGCAAATAAGAAAATTATTTGATTAGATGATCATCAACATTCTTTCAGCTTTGATGTTTCACCCCTACACTTTCTTTCAAAGACAAGAGAAAGGCAAATTTATTATAGTTTTGGAGGAAAACAATTAATACAATATCAAGCATACAAACTTGATTTCTTGGAGCCCACATGGGATTAGCCTGAGATCAGGATTAGCTTGAGATCAGGCTGTCAGAAATCGAGGAGAGGAGATCCTACTTTCTGCAGGGGGGCCAAGAAATTGAACCTGTCATACCCCTAAGGCTCAGGGGAGAGCCTCTTGCCTGGACACCTATAGATCCCAGGGGGAGGAAGAGGACAGTTCCTCCAGTATTCACAGCCTTCAAGCCAAGTTTTTGGGAATGTCAGATTTTAGTATAAGACATAGAATTGTCAAAAGGCAAATTATTTCAGCAATGGCAAGATGTGTTTGTACCCCTTTAGCAAAATGTATTGTTAGTTCTTATCTGGCAGAAAAAAAAATAAAATCAAGTATTCATTTATCACCTTCCCTTCCTCTCGTCTCTGCCACAATAATGCTGCATTACAATCACCCCAAACTTAGTGTCTTAAAGCATTATTATTACTATTGTTCTTAATTCTCACAAATCCTTAGATTGGCTGGGAGACTGGCTGGTCTGAGGGGGTCCTCTGCTGAGATGAGTCAGGTCTCTATCCCAAACGTGACTCAGGTTTCTCACATTGCTCTGCTAGGCCAGCCTCTGTGTGTCTGTTATCACAGGAAGTTGCAAAGAAGCAGGGAGGAAGTAGAAATGGGCAAGCTTCTTCATGTCTCTGTTGTCCTCCCATTTGCTAACTTCCCATCGGCCTATACAAGTCATGTGGCCAAGCCCAGCAAGAGAAAGAGTGGGAGGGGCTAGAAAGCTACAGGATAAAAAGTATAGATGCACAGAGGTCATTAATTTAAATCAACAAAATGAAATATGAAGCTACCACATATAATCTTAAACAGGAATTGGCAGGAATCCAACTGTAGGAAGTATAGTTCTCACTTACACAAGGAGCCCTGGAACAAGGATATGTTAGATGGATCTCAGTGAACTACAGCAAGAAATGAGAAGCACTAGTATAAAATGGCTAGAATGATGGCTTTTCAATATGCCAGTTACATTATGATAATATAGGGAAATGCACAAGGAATTCATTTTATTTTTTCCTATTTGTGATTTGAGAGATCCTGTGTCCCTTCTCTTTTATTAATTTGCCAAGTAAAAGCTAAATATATTATTGCTCAAATGATTTATGGCTAAGTCAGCTTTACTAGGTCCCCGTGTGGCATTTTATGTGACCAATTATCTCTCCAAGTCCTTCTTCCACGGTCTACTTAGGACCACCTGTTGTGGTCTACCTTTAATGCCTTCATGTAAGCATTTGAGAAAGTCATGTGGCTGACAGTTGCTGTAAGATGCATTTGTCTCCTGACCCTTCGACAGACATAATCTGCGTGACCTACCTGTCCCTTTGTCCCAGAGAAAGCTGTGCTCGAGACATCCAGACCTGAGAGAGGAGAAGCAATCTGAAATCTGGGAGCCACCCTAAGCATGTCAGTAATAACCCAAATTAATTTGAGCCTTGTTTTCCCTCCTCTTGGAGCTGGAAGCATATTGGGTGGGAAGGTTAATACAGTGCAGCCTTATCTCCTCCGGGCAATTCTGCAGACTTGGAATTGTTCTGCATTTCCTCCCTGGGAAGGAAATGTGCTCTGCCATAGTGATAAGGAGAATGGCAAAGAGGTCAATCCAGGGAGATTAGGATGCCTACCAACCGCTCCCCATGCTGCACAGGGTTATTATGAATCTGGGAAGTGAGGGGCTCAGTTAATTTTAGTTCTGAGTAACTCAGTCTCCATGGGGCTCTTTGAAGAGATGCAAACAACTCAAGAGAAGCTTGTTAAAAAGAATTCATTCTGTGCATCCAGGGAGAGAGACCACATGTGATTTTTACACAGGAGATGACAGCGTCAATTCAGCCAAAAAGAATATCAGACTTCTGTACTTTTCAAGAATCTATTGTAGGGGAGGAAAAAGTTTCCCCTAACCCTCTTAGGATCCCTGGCTAGGTCTGAAAATTAAACTGACAAAGACTGATGAGCAGAAGCATACAAACTTATTTCGTATAAATTTTACGTGACAAGGGAGGCTTCAGAAGGAAATGAAGAGCCAAAGAAACAGTAAAATCAGAGCATTTTTATGTTAGGTTTGGTGAAAAGTAGACAGTCCTGGAGACTGGGGGAGGTTTAGCAAGTTTGGTTTGTTCAGATTCTTCTCAGTATTTCTTTGTCTTAGGAGATAAGAATGTTCCTTTCCTCCCGGTGTAGGAAGGGCACCTCTTACATGAAGGTTTTATGATCAGTTTCAGGACAAAACTTGGGAAAAGGTCAGCTTTTTCTGCTTCTTCTGTTTTCTCAAACTCCTTCAGCTAAAAATATTCAGTATGCCAAGGTGCCATATTTTGGGGTAGTGTGTTCTGAGCCCCATCACTATCACGCTCACCTCCCATGCCTTTGCTAAATTAGAATAATTAGGCTCCCTGACCTGGTAGAAAAGAACAAGAATTGGCAACAGCTCCCTCCTAACCATTAATTCAATGCTGTTATTTATTTTTTTTCTTTTCTTTTTCTTTCTTTCTTTCTTTTTTTCTTTCTTTTTTTTTTTTACTGGTGGCAAAGCAGAAATTCCCATGGGCCTTGAATGCTAATGAGGTGCCAAGAATTGCTGACAGGAACTATGCATAGTGAGAAGAGTTCACATCTGACTTCTGGGCAGACTTTCCTTAAAAAAATACCTTACTGTTCCATAAGAAATAAGGAAGAGGAAATCCTTGGACAGAGCCTGGTTATTGGTCTCTTGTTTCTTGCTCTCCTGCATCCTTCCATTTCCTGATCTCTTTTCTGTTTTCTCTCCCTAGCTCAGATTGCTGTGTACTCTCCTATTTAAAGATCTATCTTCCTCAGCTGCCCTGACCAAACTCTACTTTAGTCAAGATCTTTGAGATATTCTATAGGCACCAACTGTAGGCCTCCAAAAGAATGAAATGTAATGTGAATAAGTGAATGAATGAACAGATGGATGCGTGAGTGAATCAGTGGATGAATGCAGGAACAAAGCGGGCTCCACTCTCTGTAGCCAACTCCAACAGAAGAAAAGGAATAAAGAAAGTTCTGTTTATTCTCAGTATGATGGCATTCCAAGGTCAACTTAGGTTCAGACTTCTCACAGAATTATGGGAACCACGATCATGTCATTCAGGGGGCCAGTACGCTTTCAGATGATAGGCATCCCAGGAAAGCTCATAACTGCCTTTCCTTCACAGCCTTCCTGTGCCACCCCCTCCCTCCGCCCAGACTGGGGGACGCTATTAATTCTGGAGCAGTGCTGTCTACTAGAGAAATAATGGGGGACTGCGTATGTAATTTTATGTTTTCTCATAACCGCTTTTTACCAAAAGGAAGAATAAACAGTAATTTATGGCTTGAATTGTGTCTTCTCCATAAAAGGATGTAGGAGTCTTAACCCCAGTACCTCAGAATGTGGCCTGATTTGAAGATAGGGTATTTAAAGAGTTTATCAAGTTAAAGTGAGGTCACTAGAGTTGGATACTAATCCAATATGCCAGCTGTCCTTATAAAATTACAAATTTGGACACAGACATCAGGAAGATGATGTGAAGGGACCTCAGTGAGAAGTCAGGCATCTGCAAGCCAAGGAAGAAGACCTGGACAGACCTATCTTCCTTCACAGACCCTTGAAGGAACCAGTCTAGCCAGCACCTTGATCTTTGACTTCCAGTCTGTAGGACAGTGAAACAGGGAATCTCTGTCGTTTAAACCACTCAGTTAGTGGTACATTATTACCAGCAGCTCTAGCAAACTAACACTCAGTGAAAACATTTAAAAGTTACATATTTTATTCAACCCCAAATATCAAAAACATTCTTTCTAATTCATTGTGTATTTGACACAGTACCTTTCCGTGTAGACTTGCCATATTTCAAGTGTTCAGTAACCACGTGTGGCTTGTGGATCCCATAGTGGAGAGCATGGATCTAAGATCAGCTAAATCCTAAGGGGAAGGATCCTGTTCCCCACTCCCCCAAGCTGAGTGCACACAGACCCACCACTCCAGGGAACGATACAGTTGGGAGGCAAGTGGGATCTGGGGACTTTAACTTCATGTCTGAAGATGGTAATTTAAAAAAAAAAAAAAGTCTTCCATTTTGTAACATTAGTGTGGTTCTGCTTATAAAGGGTGTATGTATTTTAAATCCTGGCAATTCGGTGCATTTCCTACTTGGGCAAATTGGCCAATTCAACATTATTACTTTAATCATACAAATGCAGACTTTACAAGTGATTTACCATAGAAACTGAGAAAAAGTCCACCTCTCTCCCACTAAAAATATAACAGTCTCTCTATAAATATGCACAACCATATGACAATTTCTGGGGCACAGTGCTACATTTTATCTCCTTTAAAGAAGTCAATGTGGTGGTTCTTGAGCACCATTTACAAGTGTGAATTCTCCATTTGCATGCCTACTTTGGGCTTGCTGGACAGGGTCTTCATCCTTGGGTCACTCCATCATCTGTCACTTTTCCATTTGTTTAATGATGCTAGAGGAAAGGAGTGCAGGGAGAAGCCATTTCTGATATTTGTCATCTGCTTTCTTTCTAGATCTTAAAAACAAACACTGACAAATTAATATGGTTGGTTATGTCAAATACTTTCTCCAAGAAAAAGAAAGACTAGATGGGATGTGATATTACGATTTATAATAACAAATGTGTGGTCTTTGTTCCCATTTCTGGCACAGAGCTCCTAAAACTTTTGGAATTTCCTAAATGAGGAGAGCAATAAAGATGTCTTTTGTCATGTTAATAAAGTGAGTTTTGGAAAGCACCTAAGGATGGGGGCTGGTTGTCAGTGGAGCCAACCATGTGATTAGAGAGTTGGAACTTTCAGTGCCATCCCCTGACCTCTGGGGAAGGGAGAGAGGCTGGAGGTTGAATCCATCACCAATGGTCAAGGATTTAATCATCTTTTCTATGTAATGAAGCTTGTATAAAAACCCAAAAGGAGAGAGTTTGGAGAGCTTCCAGGTTGGGGAACAAGAACACTGCCATGTGCCACTGAGCTAGGCCCCACACTCCATAAGGACTGAAGTTCCTTTGTTTGGGAACTTGCCCTTTGTATCTCTTCTAGCTAGTGATTCCTAACCTTTCATATCCTTTGCAATAAACTGGTAATCTTGTGAGTAAACAAGTTTCCTGAATTCTGTGAACTGCTCTAGCAGGTTGATCAAACCCAAGAAGGGTTTCATGGGAACCTCTGATTTATAGCCAGAAGTTATGGTCAGAAGTCCATCAGAAGTCCAGATAACACTCTGGACTTGGAATTGGTTTCTGAAGTTAGAGGAGGTGACAGTCTTCTGGGACTGAGCCCTTAACCTATGGAATCTGATGCTATCTCTGGGTAATCAAATTGAATAGAGTGGGAGTACATGCAGTTGGTAGAGATTTTCTTGGTGTTGGGGGAATCCCTCCACCCTGTGCCCACATGCACATACATTGGAATTGGTGTTGGAATCCATATGGGACAACTGGCAAAACTACTAATGAACGGCAGTGTTCTCCACTTGTCGTCTAGTGGAGGAAAGACAGTTCCGTCCCATGCAATTGTGAGAGGAATGTGAACATTGTAAGGCTGTGCTGAGGAAGGACTAAGACAAGCACTGCTGGGGCCCCTGGAGGGGGCGATTCGCATCGGTCCTCTGTCAACCTCCTTTTCCTCAGGCTTTCATCCATGCTCCTGTTTTCTTCTTACTCCGTGTCCTCTCTCAGACATGGTCTCACTCATTTCCAAGGCTTTGCTTGCCATGTGTACTTATTTCACCTGAAGAGTCCTAAACCTTTCTCTGTCCTGGACCAGACTTTGACATTCTAGAATCCTCTATCTAGTTGCATACTGGACATCGTCACTCCAGGTCTCTCCAACAGGCTCAACTCCATCTGACAAGACCTTTAGCTTTTCCTCTCAAGTTTTTCCTCCTTCCTGCTTTCCTTCAGGAAACTCCTTTAGGGACTTTCCTTTAGGGACTCCCTCCTCTTCCTCACAGCCCACCTCAGTCAGCTGGTGTGCCTTGTGCGCGCTGTTGCCTAAATACCACTTGAATCTGCTTCTGCTCCATACCCCACCTCCACCCAGACCCCCATCATTTCTCACCAGGATCATGCAACAGCTTCCTCATAGGCCTTCTGCCCTGATTCTTACCCTTTCCCATTTGTTCTCCAAGCTTCAGACAGAGGGATTTTCCAAAGAGGCAGGCGTGATTAGGTGTCTTCCTGTTTCCATCCTTTGTCAGTGCCTGACATCAAAGTGTAAACCCTATGGTCCTTCATGTTGTGGCCTCTGCCATATTCTCTGGCAAGCCTGTCACTTGCCTCTCCCTGTCCAGGTCTACATCAGTGGTTCTGAAGCATTAGCATCAGCATCCCTGAGGAACTTGTTAGAAATGCAGATTCTAGGGCCCTCCCAAGACCTACCGAATCAGAATGGCCCAGCATCCTGTGTCTTAAGAAGGCTTGCTTCCAGGGGATTCTGACTAAGTGCAAGTTTAAGAATTGCTGTCAATATTAAGAACCACTAGCTCAGATTCTTACTCATGTCAAATAGAAAACAAGTCAGGACTTAATAAACGGAAGCTTTATTCTAAAGGATTGTTGCAGGGGGCGGGGAGAGAGGCTGTTACAGCGGGGAGAGGATTCTGCGCATAAGGTCTGCCAGCATTCCTAGGGTGAAGCAAAAAGGACTTTTCTTATAGGTAAGAGTGAACAAAACTAGAAGAGCTGGATGTGGGGAAGTGGGATGAAGGTCAGGGGCATGACAGGACAGTAGAACTGAAGGTGTTTTACCTTGAAGACTGCTATTCTGAGGATGGGAAATTTGGAGAGTCTGTGTCTGGCCTTGTCTAGATAAACAAGGAGGTCTTCTCAAGTTTTCTCAAAGTTTCATGGAGGAGGTTCTTCTTTATATTAGGTCATTCTAAAAGACAAATGTGTGTGTGTTGTGTGTGTGTGGGGGGGGTGGATTGCATCCTGTTTTTCAGGAGCTCATTCCATCTGTGTCCACTCTGAATGTAGCCCTTTACCCTTATTCTTCCTGCCGCCCGGAGCCCACCTGCCCGGTTCTCTGCACCCACTCTCTCCCTACCCTTCCCCATTCAGTAGGTCCTGGTGTCATCTTCACTGAACATGCTCTCCTGAGCTGGGCTCCACATACGTCATCTGCCCTCGGTATCTCCAGTCCTAACTCGGTGCCTGTCCCCTGAGTGGAGTCAGTGCATATACGGAACAAATGAAGAAAGTAGAGAAGTTTTTGGAAGATATGTTCATTTAAGAGGCTCTCTTAGTGCTTGATAATAATCCCTTGAGGACTTTTTTTTTTCCTTCTCTGCAGTTAGAAGGCAGTCAGAAGTGTCACATTCCCTTCTGACAGCTCTTTGAAACTGCTCCTAAAACGGCTGCCATTTTATTGACTTCACTGGGAGCTCTCTTTTTCCAAGCTCAGCTGCTTAGTGGTTGTTTTTTGTTTTGTTTTTAACATTTCTATTGTGTTCTTCTTCAGGGCAGGATATAGGTGTTACAGTATTCTAATATGCTATAGGCTGCAGATAAGAATTTAACAGCCGGTGGGAGGGCCAGTTGGAGTCAATTATCATGTAATTGAACTGCCTTGTATTCCTTGTCTGTGTAGAACTTCTTTTTGGGAAGAAGATTAGGCTTCCCTTCTCACCCTGACTGGGACAAATCTTAGCTGTGGGGACTCACAGGAAATGGTTCTGACCCTAGATCCTGGAGTAGCGTTTCATGGAGGCTAAAATGTCCTGTAAGATCAGGGCCAGAGAAGCTCAGCTCTGTTCTGTTATTTTGAAAAGGCAAGGGAAATGCTGACTTCCCTGATTCTTTCCCTTTTCTTTCTTTTTAAGAAGAAAAGTTAATTAAGAGTGCTGCTGAAGTCTTACAAAGAATTAAGGCACAGATGAAGCCATAGTCAGTGACTGTGGGAATTTAGGATACTCAATCTGTTGAAAAAGGCAGAAAGGAGAAAAGAGTGAGAGTCACATTCTCTCCAGTGTCTCCATTGTTGGGTGTTGGAAGTGGTGGCCCCATGGGAGGACTGATGCTTTCCTTCCCCACCAACCTTCCCTGGAAACTGGCCTTTGGACCATTGGAAAGGGGAACCACTGGTTACATTTCTCCCTTCTCACTGCATCACATCCCAGTTTGGGGAGGTAACTGATACGGATTCACAAAGGCTCCCGTCCATGATTCATTATGTGTGTTTGCCTAGTGGCAGTGACCTCCTATCTGCTCTCCCTCCTTCCCTTCTTGGCTCTTTCTGCTTCTTGCTCCTCTTCTCTGGTGTTATACATCCTAATAAAATAATGTAATACATACCCTCAGCCTTCTGATGAAACTGGGGTAACATGTTTACATTTGGGAAAATGGGAAAAGAAAGCAGGTTTTGATTGATTTGCATATTTTCCCATTTTCTAGGAAAAAACTTAGTGGTCTGAGAGCCCAGTCCATGGCAGAGGGCTTCCAAAGTGATAGAAGGAGTTATGTGCTGGTCCCAGCTATAAAGCTGCTTGAATACTCACCAGTTCCCTTGACTAGTGACAAGTCTGCTGCTTCCATTGTCTTCCAGAATGTAAGAGGAAGTAGCTTATGTGACAGACTCAGCTTCCCTTTTTTAGGGCTTTGATTCATTCAAACTCACCTGATTAATTAAGGCCCATCCTGGAAAACTTCTCTTTACTCAGAGTCAATGGGCTTGCAACTTTAATTATACCTGCAGAATCACTTCAGCTTTGCAGTAATCTATGGGCTAGAGGAAAGGTCTGGATTCCACCCACACTCAAGGGGAGGGAATTATGCAAAGACAGGGATGCTAGAAGGTGGTGGTCATGGGGGTGATCCTAGGTTCTGTGCCTCACACTGAGGCAATCCAGAGTAAAGGCCTGAACACAACATCAAGATCAGGTCACAGAAAGACACTGGTAAAAATGATGTCCTGGTGGGCCAAAGGCCTGGCCTTTTTTCTCTTTCCTAGCTTCTCAGAGATGCAAGATTTTTGCAAGAGCCCATCAGCAGGGAGAGAGTGACTCAGTAATGATGATTATTAATAAAAATTACTCAAAATGTGGATATAAAGTGAAAGGCTAGCTTGCTTTTTCAGTGTCATAGGGAAGTGCAGGGCCATCCAGGGATTAGGCAAATGCGTGTTCTTTAACTCACAGTTTGTCACTGATTAGAGGGCCTGGACTCAGTGAAACTACATGCTCTCATGCAGACTTTTTTTTCAGTAGTAATGCAAATTACTTCCAATCAGTGGAATGGATCACCTCAAAGGTTATGGCTTATCACCCTGTTGGATATTAAACCATCTTTGTAGGCAGCCTATCCTAACCTGCCTTTATTAACTTGACTATGAATACCTATCTTTTCAAATGTTCTTTGGGCTGGCTTTAACACCTTACTATTTTCTCTCAGTAACTAATGAGTTGAATAAATCTCTGACATGTGTTCATTTTATATTTGCCTAAGCATTATTATGTCATTTTTTGAAAATTATACTTTAACAATGGGATGGAATTTTTCATCAAGCCAGGCAGGAGAATAGAGTTTATTTAATTGTGACAAATAAAGAAAAGTGAATTTTTTAACCCAGTATAGTGAGGCAGAGTTCACTGCCTCGAAAGTCCTCTTAAATTCTAAGAAGAAATAAATTTCCTTGCCATGTTCTTTTGGGGGAAGGAAAGAAATAAAACCCATAGCCATCCAACTTCTTTCTGTGCACTTATAAATGCCTGATCTTTGGTCTGCAAGTTTGAGAGTGTAGTACTTAACTACCAGATATGGTAATGATAGTAGCAGGAAATCAAAGATCCATTGTGAGGGCGAAGCACCTGGGTCAGAGACCCCCTCAGAAATGCTCTGCTGAGAAGTGGCTCAGATTGGGCACTTGGATGTGATGGAATTCCAGCAAAATCCTCCAGTATTGCTCAAGTGTGATTTAATCTACTTCTTGACAGATGCAGTATAATCCAGTTAAATACAAATTTAATCTAGTAAATTATTTTATTTATATATATATATACCCTTATTTATATATTTATATATAAATATATATATTTATATATAAATACCCTTATTTATATATATACCCTTATATATATATATATACCCTTTATTATGCATAGTTGATATTTTATCCATTATATATAAATGCATAGACACACGTAGGTGTGTGTGTGTACATGTATACATATGCAGATGTTATGGTAATTTTGACTTCATGCTATTTGCATCTTCCCCATTTACTTTAGAACTTAATGCTTGGATGAGGTATGACACCACTGCTCCTGGCACCAAGCCTGGCATTAGATGGCTACTTCCCAAATGCTTGGTCTGTGGGGCGTAAGGTATTTCACATGTAGGTTATGGAAAGAAGTGTTGTTTTAGGCAGAGCCCTGCTTAGGCTTCTTAGTAAACAGTGTGGCACCCCACCCAGGAAATTTTCTGCCTAACTCAGAGCTCAGCTACCTGTGTTGATCAATAGGAGCACAGAGCTGCCCCCAGGCTTCTTGTTAGGAGAATCAGCTCAAACCACAGGAGCTGTTTTGCCCAGAAATGCTTGGAGATTTTGCCCCTCCCCGCAATGTAGGGGCAGCCCAGAGCCAATGACCTGCTGATATCAGGGCACAGAGCTGGTTCCCCTTGCCTCAGTGGGGGATGGGTAATTCTTTGGTGCCATTTTTGCTCCTGATTCCTAGAAGGATCAGGCTGAGGCCAGATGCCAGTTGATATCACATCCTTTCTCAGCTCCTTCTCTGACCCTATCCCTTTCTAGTCATCTCTTATGAGCTCACCCCCATTAAGTCACTTGCATAAGAATCCCCATCTTGGGCTCTGCTTTCAAGGAACCCAACTGAAGACTTTGAGCCTGTTTTCCTCCTTTGAGTCATTGCTGAATGTTGCCTCCGTACCAAAGATACCAAAGATGGTGCAGCTTCTCAAATACACTACCTAGGAGCGATGCTTCTGTTAACCACTAAGAAGTGGAAATGATGCATTCCACGTAACTGAATTTCTACCACTTTAAGCCCTGTAACTATTTGATCAATAGAGGTTTGTGGACAATAATTTTGTGACACAAAATTACCAATAAAACGGGGATCATCTAACCGGCTTGATCACTCTGCAGATTACCATGAGGGAACCATGGGTAATGAATGTGAAAACATTTTAAAAACTGTCAAATGGGTTTGTTATTCCAGAGTCTCTTGTATGCATGAGAAAATTGCAATCGACTTAAGCTCATTTCTCTGGGAAGTTCACAGCATGAAGCTGCAGTTAGATTTAGGAGCTCAGTCATCACTAAAATTTTGTCTTTCCTCTAATTTCTTGGCAGTTCTTACGTCTTTTTAGCTTTGTTCTGAGAAAGGCTCTCTGCTTGTGGAAGAAAGTTGGCTTCAATTAGCATACCTCCATTCCTGCTACCTATCCAGGCCTCACATCATCCTGAGAGCTTATGATCCAGGGGAAAAGAAGATAGTATTCTGTATAACTGGAAAAAATCATGGGGAAAACTAAAGGACTGGACTTGGGTACATTCCTGTCCCTGAACCAATTGCTGTGGCCAGTGGAAAGAAATATACTTTTGGACAGAAATGGGTTTTAAGACTTTTTTTTTTTTTTTTGAGGGTCATGGAGTTCAGCTCCACCAGAACCACATGGAACAAATAAGAATGCTGTGGAATGTGGAAGTGATAATTTTCACAAAAGACAGATAGCAGATTGACAACCATAGGTACACCACAGTATTGTGTAAGTTAGAAAGGTGTAATAATATCAAGCAGGATACATTAAACTTTTATTGATATCTCAAGACCATCAATAACTAATCAGTCCTTCTGGTATATTGTGATTAATTCATATGGTGAATAGAGTTGTTACTATCTATACCACATTGCCCCAGACTCTTAAAATATTATCGAATACTTATTTTTATATTTTTCTGTATTTTTGTCTGTATTTTTATGTAGTTTTTCTATTTTCTTCTTGCCTGTTATTGAAGTTTTAATACATTTACTTCAAGTGCCTCTTCCATACAATCTACTATAGGCCAACAATTCCGAAAACAATGTTAAAATAGAACTTGGTCTAAAATAAGAGCATGTAAGTTTTGAGAAAGACTCTCTCCTCTAAGAAAAGTCCATGGACATTGTGACATCCTATTTCATTGCTTTGAAGCCTCTTGTTCTTAGCTGCTCTGAAATGAGATTTCTGGTCTTAGGGACCAAATAGCCTTTTCTATCTCAAAATATAGTGAATATTAAGGAACCTAGATTGGGTGTCTAGAGTTTACGGGTTGTATTCCACTGTTATGGGATCAGGTGAATTAGGACAAGCTCTGAATTCAGAATGAAAAGACTTTAATAATATTTCTGGGTCTTCTACTTACTAGCTAATCAGGTCAGTTTGGTGCTTATTAAAGCATTTTCTAAATGCAAGGCACAGGGATAGATGTGACATATAATAGGGGCTCTAGCAAATCACTTTTCAGTTACCGGTTGCTAGGTAATCATTCACCCCAGAACTTAGCAGCTAAAAGCTGTTGACTTTATTTCCTATGATTCTGTAATCTGGGCTGGGCTTGATGGTTCTTCTGCCGGTCTCACTTAGAGTCTCTCATGATGCTGAAGTTGCTTAGAAGTTACCCTGGGGCTGCAGAATCCGAAGGACTTCACTCACAAATCTGGTTAATGCTCTTCTTCATGGTCTCTCTTTTCACAGTCTCATCATACAGCAGCCTAGCTCAGGTTTTATTACTGCATGACAGCTGGTTCAGTAAATCAGGACACCATAAAGCTGGATGCGTATCTGCTTGCGTCATGCTTGCTTAATGTCTCATTGGCCATGGCTAGTTACATGGCTAAGTCCATAGTCAGGGCTAGAGGAGAATGCACAACAGCCAAAGCACCTGGAGGTGAGTTTCATTGCATGCCACCGAATTAACCCTCTGCCAGTGGTGGTTCTAATTCAAAGTGGAATCCTTAGAGCTCCAAGTAGCCCTTCAGGGCGAAGGAGGTAAAGACTCACTTCCACAAAAATTTCACTCACAAATACTGGGCATCAACGGTTAAGATTTCTATGGAGGATAGTGTTCCACTGCTAAGAGTATATATATATTTTAAAGTCATTGGACTATATAATCTCTTGCAAGTTAAACATTTTATGATTTTATGACTCCAGGAGTTCATGGGCCACTTCGTTGATCTGTCCTTGGATGATAGCCCATATTCTTATCTACTCCACTGGATACCTGCCAAGATGGATACAATAATGTCTCCATATCGCTTAGAGGTCTTCAACATACCCACTGAATGCATCTGCTGAATTTCAATTCCCTTTCTGCATCACATCCTGCATAGGAAATACCTCCTCCATTTAGAACACTAATATCCATAATTATGAGCACTTACAAATTTAAAGGCAGGCGTTAACATTAAATAAATCCGTAGTGTGAACATTTTTCATTTGAGATGTGCTATCCTGTGTACGTGACTATGGTATTACCGTTCCCCTGTCAATAGCAATGCTTTTTATTTTATTTCTAAAATTGCAGGTAGTTAGCATATGATAACTACAACAGGTATTAATTATTGAACCCTTATCATGTTCCAGGCACCATGCTAGCACTTTTTATCTAATCCTTTTAATTGTTACAAAATCCTTACAAAATTGATATTATTATTATTATTTTTCAGTGTTTAACATAGCTTTTACTTTTTATTATTATTATTTTTTAAAGATTTTATTTATTTATTTGACAGACAAAGATCACAAGTAGGCAGAGCAGCAGGCAGAAAGAGAGGAGGAAACAGGCTCCCTGCTGAGCAGAGAGCCTGATGTGGGGCTTGATCCCAGGACCCTGGGATCATGACCTGAGCCGAAAGCAGAGGCTTTAACCCACTGAGCCACCCAGGAGCCCCCAAAATTGATATTATTATTATTCCCACTGAATGGACAAAGAAGGATCCTGAGGCTTGATAAATGATCCTTACCCATGAAGCTAAGTTAATGACAGAGCTGGGATATGAACCCAGAAACTTCAGGCCACAGAACCAGGTCTATAGTCCTCCCATACCTCCATCCATTCCTCTTGCGTTCAAGGACCTAATTTAAGATACAGGGTTTTAGCACATAGAAAACAACATACCTGTCTGGACAGGGCTAGACTCTGTAGCCCTAGCCTACTACATGGGTTCTCAACCTTGGCTGCCTACTGAGATAAACCAGGGAGCTTTTAACAAATGCTAATGCTTGGGTCTCACCCTCGTTACTCCTGACTGAAACTGGCTTTGGAGAAAGCCAGGCACTGGGCTTTCTGAAAGATTCCCAGGTAGTTTTAACGACACAGCCAAGATAGAGAACCACTAACTTGGAGGGACCACCTCCATGTCCATACCTCCAGGAGCCACCTGCAGGACCCTTTGGTTCCACGGCATTGCAGATAATACTTCTGTATGGAATGCTCTTACTTCCTTTGTCCTTAAAAACTGCTAATCAGCCTTCAGAATCCAAAACCAGTGAACAAAAGGAAGTAACCAAGGAAAAGAAAAATGATGTGAACATTGAGACCACCATTATACAAGTATTTGGGCTCATCATCGTGAACTACCTCTCAGGGTTTCCCAGTACACCCCTTCCACACCCTGAGAACTGACACCTGAAGAATTTTCCCTTCTTAATTCTTAGTCTCTACTCTCTGCCCCAGCCCTTCTGGGGCCTCTCAATTTTAGAGGAGATGTTCCAGTCACACCAGTTTCTGGGAATCCACTGGCAGGTGACTGGGGAGGAGGGGATGATGATGGCGTTTCAGTCTCACTCTCTTTTCTGATGGTCTGATCAGAGATGAGTTCAGTGCGAATGTGGGGTGGGCCATAGTGCTACTGGCAGTGGTGAGGTTCATGTGTAGCTTCTCTCCTGGGAGGGCACAGTTTATTTATTTATTAGGATAAGGGCTGTTTACTGTCATCCTATGTTCTAAAAACTATTTGGATTTTAGGGAACATGAAGAAGACTGAGAAAAAAGTTGATAAATGGAAAACCAATGCAGGGAAAAATAACACACATATATGAAACATCAGACTCAAATGAATTTAAATTCTACCAAGTTCTACCTTGTTTGTTAAAATCTGTTGCAACTTTTTGTAAGAATTAAAATAATTAGATTAGCACTTAAAGGTTACACTCGTTTCATCTCGCCAAGTAAATAACAAGCTTCTTGGGAAGTATATTTCTCACTGTATAATTATGTCAGCACCAGCATCCCCATCTTCATAGTGAACAGTTATAGAGAACTTACCATTTGGTGGACACTCTTCAATGTTAAACATCCATGATCATTTGTATATTGTATACCTTACTGTATATAATATATACTGTATACAATATATGTAACTGTCCCCATTTTACAGTTCAGAAAACCGAGACATGGAAACATTAATTGATTTCATTTACTGAAGGGTACTACCTATAAGTCAGGGGAGGGGAATCCCAAGGAGTCTAGATCTGAGTTCTAGGCTCTTAACTTGCACACTTGACCATCTGCATAGTTGTGAGAGGCAAAGACATTATAGTCGTTATGAGCAGGTAATTTGTGACTTCTTGGTATGTATTGCACTCAAGAATCGTATGACAGAAAAATCATTGCTAAGATTTCAAAAACACCATCTGGAGAAAGTATCTTCCTTAAATAGACTACATGCAACATGGAAATCTGTAGATGAAGGAGAAGTATCAGTGGGGTACAGCAAAATGTTGAGATAAGCCTTGATGAAACTCAGACTTACTTAATTTTATGTGTAAAAATGTGGTAGGGAGGTGGAAAAACTGCTCAGCTTTGTTGACATGAAGAAAGGCTCTTCAAAAGGAATAAGATTTGAACTTGGCCTTGAAGGACGAACAGGCAGGTAATATATCAGACTGGTTAGATGCAAGAACTTTAAAAAGTTAGAAAAACCTAGACTTAAATGCAATACTTATTACTGATTAGCTGAGGGACCCAGGAAGTCAAAGTTGCAAAATAGGGATATTAATTAATTAATTAATTAATTATTATTATTTTTAAAGAGAGAGTGAGAGGGGAGGGGCAGAGGAAGAGGAAAAGAGAGAATCTTAAGCAGGTTCATTGCCCATTGCAGAGCCTGATGGGCTCCATCTGATGACCCTGAAATCACGACCTGAGCTGAAATCAAGAGCTGGCCACTTAACTGACTGAGCCACCCAGGTGCCCAGGGAGTATTATTTTTTAATCACACATCCGCTGTACATTTTATAAATAGTAGTTCGATTACATAGAAGGATAGACCATATATTATTATTGATTATAGATTTACAATTTTAATACAGGTGTCTGTCTCAGAACTGACGTGTATTAAGAGATACAACTCAAATGAAGATGCCCAGGGTTGGACCTATTCTACTAAAAGATGTTCAAAAAGTGGCAGGAGCTGCTACCACCACCAGAAACCCAGGCCAGACCCAAGCAGGCAGAAGGAAGAGCACAGGCAGAGGTGTTTCTAACATGCCCATCATGCCGGGGAGAATGAGACAGCCTCCCTGAGATGGTCTGGTAAGTGGAAATGGAAACCCATGAACAGAAATGAGAATGTCAGAGCTGGGAGCAAAATTCTGGTGTCTCAATCTGGGCCTGTACAGCCTCCTCCTTGGTTTCATTTGCATCCTTCCGCTTCTGGAATGATGCCCCTGACAGCACATTATACAGCTTTCCAGAGCAGGTCAGAGCCAGCACGGGGACACTGAACAGCCCTGCTACCAAGTAATGATGGTCCCACACAGCCTTTTATGTGGGAATTAATCTTTTATTAAGAGAGAAAATTATGCCCCAATGCTTCGAGGGCTTTTTGCTCCTAGTTACATGAGCCACGGGAAGCACTAGCTCCTCTCCAGGGCCTCCGTCAAGGGCAATCTTCTTCTAACAACTCCTTTGGAAGCTGAGACTCTCTGGAGGCTAGTACTGTCCCCCCCCCCCTCCTTTTTTCTTTTCTGGTCTTGTGCGAATGAGGAATTAGAGCACAAAATACACTGTTGGCTGCTTGTTAAATCTCCCCTTTCGATGCAGACTGCTGGGAGAAACTCAGAGTTTGGGCCATGCTGTAAAGCAAACAAGGAAGCCTGGGAAGGAATTTGGGAGTTGAGGTCTGCTCATGCTCCTTTGAGAAATTGGAGCTGTGCGTGTTGCTCGGGAGAGAAGGGGCATTCAGTCTCCAGTGGAGATGCTGGGGAAGGAGATGCATTGATCAATGTACCCAGCATGTGTGAGCTGAGGGCCTGTCGTGTGCCTAGTGCTGTCTGGGGCCTGGATTCTGCCCTGGAAACCCTCATACTCTGAGAGCGGTGAGAAGCTCCCACATAAGAACCTCAGATCCAGGAAGTTTCTTGAGCTAAGGCAATGTGCTGAGTGAGAGGCAAGGGCAGGTGGGAGGTGATGTCCGGGGTGCAAGGATGGGGAGGGCTGGATACACACAGGTCTGTCCAAAAGGCTGGGTGAAGACATGGCACGGAGAGAGGCATGTGGAGGGTTGCAGGACCTTCCATGACGAAGGAGCAGCCCGGACTAGGAGGAGGTGGCAGACACAGTCCAGTGGGTTTTGTGGCTGCTGAACACCTCTCTCTAAGCAGTGGGGAACTCATAAATGGGAGCAAGGCTGCTGGCACTCCTGAGGATGCTGACCATAAAACTGGGTAGAATTATAAGTTAGCCCTAATGCCTTTTTGGAAATGAAACCTTGTATGCATGTAAAGCCAGGACTGGGTAGTGGTTGAGAGCTCTAGGATGGGAGATGAATAAAGGCTCAAGGCCCAGCGCTATCATTTCTTTGCTTGCTGACCCTAGGCATGTTTCTCCAACACTCTGTACCAAAAAAGCTAATAAATAGCTTTCTTGCAGGAGGAGAGAATTCAGTGAGCTAGCCCCTGTAAATGCATTGCATATTTTCTGGACACATGGTAAATATGCAATAGTTTGGACTATTGTATTATTACTACCTGGCTAGTTCCTTGGTATCCTTAAGGTAAAGTAGGAAAATCATAAAAATATAGCTTAATATGGAAGCATTAAAAATTTTGCTCCTTTCCCAGTTTGCAATCCTGGTTTCCAGTTCATAAATGATACATATAAATTTTTAGAGAGATTTGGAAGCTGGGAAAAGAGAGGCATGGAGGCTTTGGTAGATTTGGAAGAAAAGAGTTCTGCAGGCCAAAGAGACTCATTCTGTTGGGTTATGAGGCCAAAAACTGTACATTGCTGAGACAGTTTAGAGGGAATGGATTTTTAGCACAGCAGAAGGTAAAACTTCTCAATATCAAGGCATTTTTTAAAAAGGAAGAAGGGGAAGTAGGGATATGAGGAGAGAAAAAGCATAAAGAGGGGTAATAGAAAATAGGAAGGAAGAGAAGATGGTGCAAAGGAGGGAAAAAAGAAGGGAAGAGGAAAGAGAATGGAATGAGGAAAGAGAGTGGGGTAGAAGGTAGGGAGGGAGGGATGGAAGAAAGAGGGAGGGAAAGAAGGAAGAGGTAAGGAAGGGAGGGAGGAAAGGTAGAAAAAAGGAAGGAGGGAAGAAAGGAAGGAAGGGAAAAGGGGAGGGAGGGAAGGAAGGAGAGCAGGAAGGGAGGGAGGAGAGGAAGGAAGGGGGTAGGAGAGTCTTGGCTTTGCAGGACAGTGAGAGTGGGACAAATGACCCCATCTGCTATTCCTTCCAGAATATCCAAACCATAAACAGCCACCAGATATTCCCCCATAGATGGGCCCTTGGACTAAATGGCCTTCAAAGTTTTCTCCCTAGGCCATCTTTTTATGAAACTTTGGATTTTGAATAATGTGGTGGGTAGAGAATTCAAATATGTAAAGTGGATCCTTTCTTGTTTTCATTTCCTTGCAGCTTATTCCTTCAAATCCCAGAGGGCAAATCTAAAATGTTTTCCGAAGTTGTTATATGCATAATGTTTAAGGCATCACGGGTGCATGTCCAAGGCTGACAGATAAACTGTTTCTTTCTCTCAAATTCTTCTAAACACATGACATTTCTGATCTGGTCTCTCTGGAGTCCAGCCCTCGCTGAACATACACAAATAGTTTCTTTATCAAAAATAGCAACCAAATGAGATTTTTCACTTAGTGCAACTTAGTGCTGCAACATTAGCCATGAACACTTATTCTCTTAGTGAAATTAAAAAAAAAAAAAGCCCCTGTCCTTGGGAATCTAGACCTTTCTAGCATGTGTGACCAATGTCACACCTCTCATTTACACATTTTGATTTTTTTCCCCATTTAAAAGAGCAGCTTTCATTCTCACTTAAGTTTTAGGTCTTGCATGTCCTATTAGTCTGGCTGTAGAAATTTATTACTACACTTGGAACACTTGTTATATTACTCCTTTGACTGAACTTGCGTTTGCCAAGTTACTCCAGAATTCAAGGACGACATGTGCCCTTGATCCTCTCAGATGGGTTTATTCCGAGTCGCACAGCTTAGATCGCTGTCTGGGCTGGGAGGTGGAGCACCTGGCGTATTCAGATTGTGCTCTTGACCATGCAGATTTGGGAATACTTATGAGCACTGACATTTATTGTCATTTTACAGATCTGGAATGGTATTTTCTTTCTTCCTGGATTCTATGGTGAAGTTGTATGTAAGCCACCACATAATGTATTATTTGTTTCAGGGGTACAGGTCTGTGACTCATCAGTCTTACACAATTCACAGCACTCCCCATACCTCCCTGCTTTTGTAGTGGCTCTGTATTGTGAATAGAAAGGCTTTCCAATAGGGATGGTCTATTATTCTGTTATCAATCGCACATTTTCTCACAAGTGTGTGTGTGTGTGTGTGTGTGTTTCTTTAAAAATATTGTATTCTGGGAAATAATAAATGTTGTATAACTTTATTTAGAGATATTTGTTCATGTAGAAAGAGAGCCAAGACACGCTACAGAAGAGCTTTCTGCATAAAAGAGAGGCATGCCTGAATTTGCTTGGAGTTATGAAAATTGATGAGGTGAAGAATTTCCACTAGATTTTTATTTAAGTGAAATACAAGGCAGCTAATTTCAAACAAATAAAAAAGAATGTAGTTGCTTTACGAACCTTGCAAATGGGCAAATGACCTTTAATATGTGGAATGACTTTGCCATGCAACTTTAAAGGCAGGACCAAAAACATAGCTGGACCTTTCTGAAAAAATGTGTGGGATGAATGGCAGGATTTTGAGGAGGTAGGAAGTCATACAGGTAGTTCCATACAAAAAGGGTTGGGGTTTTGTTAGAGCTGAATGTTTATTGGAGAAGGCTGCAGACATCCCCAAGGTGGGTCTCCTTACTTTTAGAGAAAAAGAAGTAAAGTTCAGAGAGGGTAAAAATTGTGAAGCTTACTGTCAGAGTAGGAACTAGAACCTTGGCCTTCTGAACTTTGGCTTAGTGACTGCCCATCAGATAGAGGACAGTTCTCTCAGATATTCCCAAGACCCCACAGTTTCAACTGAGTTTGGAACGGCCTTCCTGAATCTTGAGAGCGGGCAACTTGGTACCACATGTGAGGGCTGATATTTGCTGTGGGGGAAATGCTGCTTCCTCTTGACTTAACTCAGACTGGAGGACCACAATGGATGAGTTCTGGGGTGCTCTCTCTCTGACCCTGATGCTGCGAGGGCTGTGTATACAGTTGGTGCTAAATGCATAGTTGTTGGATGACTGCATGCCTGCTGATCGTGGTACATGCTTCTGTCATGATGATTGTAATAAATCAGTGCTTTTATTATATTCTGTGCCCATATTAATCTTTATAACACCTCATTCTCTGCAAGGTCAAGTTCAGACTCCCTTCCTTCTACTTGGCGTAGTATCATATTCCTTAGCCTTTCTTCTATCTCAGTTGGAGCAATCTCTCAAGCCCTGTATTTGAACCTTGCTTCCTGTATGAAAGCTTTGGTTAGTTTAAACTTAGTTCTTTTCTTCTCTGAAGTCACATTGTGTACAGCCTATGTTCATGGTAGCCAGGATGTGCTGTAGAGTTCACACCTCCAGAAGCAATCTTCATAAGACAAGGGATGGGAATTGGTGGCACGATTCTGGGTGCATTCCTCAAAAGGTCACCAGTGGGACTGAACTCCATCTGCCCAAAGTGGTAATACACTGTTCAAGGGCTTTCTACTACCTACAGTTCACAATCTATTTGGGAGTGAACCTTTTCTACCTTCCCCTTCTCTCTTCTTAATCCTCTTTTGTGCTTCTTGGACTTACTTCCAGATACACTACCTGCATCCAAGTCCTTGTTTCAGGGTTTGCATTTAAAGAAACCCAAAGTAAGACACCATATATTGAAATACTTAAAAAAACTTACAGAACTCAGCTTAAAACTATGCATATCACACATGCTAAAATTATACAGATTAAATAAATATGGATGAATGGAAAATATGCCCTATATCAAGATCTATTTTCTGTCTCCTCTGAGGCTGTCAGATCATGCTGAGCTTTGTATTCATAGGTAATAATAGTATGGATGCTTCAGAGTCATTGTTCAGTCCCAATATGATTCCTTTGTAGCCCTGTTGGTATCCCTCCTAGATTTCCTCGATAAAGGAGCTGCTGTGTTGGCTGTCACAGGGCCCCTGCTCTGGAGAATTGTCCTTGGCCAATGAGGTCATGTCTATCATCCAGAGGCAGTCAGAGACTTACTGACATAGGGACAACACAGACTAGTTTCCGTGCCTTAGACGGGGCTCTGTGGTGAAATTCATACTCCAGAGTTCCTTGTGGGATCAGATTGAAGCAAGATACCATGCCAGCTCATACCACACTGTTCATCTGCTTTCCCTGCCCATATTTTTCCTTTACTCCCCTTCACCAGAGAACCCTTCCTCAATATATCTCATACATCTGAATTCCTACTTCAGGCTCTGCTTTCCATCTTCCTTATCTTCCAGGGCTGCTTCTTCCAAGACCCCTGGACAACCTAATGCTGAATTTCCCATTTAATGTGACAATTCATATATTCAGTAAACTTTGGAAATCTCAGCTCTGCCACAAGGTAGGACTGCCCATTATTGTCATTTTCACCTCTCCCTATTGAATATCTAAGAATGTGTTTGGCAACTCTTTAAAGAAGTAACCTTCTTTGGTATAGACCCTGGTCAGTACATGGAATGACTTGACCATGGAATTTCTCTAGGATTAATAAATAAACTTTCTTGGGGGAAAAAACCATGACTTTTCTCTATCATAGAACTATTACTGCTACATTATATAGAATGGTATTTAATATAGTTCAGCTTATAACTTATAATAGGCCACTTTGAGGTTAAAATATTTTAGCTGCCCTGTTGCTTTTGCAATTGAAAGGAGCAGAGTAGCTAGAAAGATCAAAAACAACCTTTTAAATTCCCCAAGGCCTTGTTTAATGGAGTGTATACAATCAAATTTCAACAATCCATGGTTAGATTATCTATGGCAGTACTTCTCGGACTTTAATGTGCACACAAATCACCAGGAGATCTTGTTTAAATGTAGATTCTGGTTCAGTAGGTCTAGTGTGATGTCTTAAATTCTGTGTATGTGAAAATCTCTCATAAGATGGTGATGCTAATTGTCCACAGACTGAGCTTTAAGCAACAATGTCTTATATATACTTTTCATTCCTATAGTGCTTGCCTCCTCCCATCCAGTGACTATATAGATAATATAATTTGGAGATAAGATTGGAAGTCTCACATTAAAGTCCTTCATGACTATGCAGCCTAAACAAAATTATCCTCCTGGCCTCCTATGATAAGCTCTGATTCTAAGGACATATAATGATGTTGCACTTGATTAGAAATATGAAAAATGTTGACTTTGGTAAATGTATTTTTATGCAGGTTCAGGTTTAGGCTAGATTTCTCCTGAGTACACATTCTTATTTAGCTTTCAGAAAGGGATATCACCTTCAATGGTAACACAAGGAAAAGAAACAGTCAATACTGATATCACAAGCAGTCTGGTTAATAACAAAAAGTACCAATGGCACCCTAGCTGGCTTGCTCTTTGGGGCTCCCACACCACAGTGGAAATTCTACTCTTAGCTCCTGTAATAATTCACCAAATTCCAGGCCCTATCTTAATTTATTTATTTGACAGACAGAGATCACAAGTAGGCAGAGAGGCAGGCAGAGAGAGAGGAGGAAGCAGGCTCCCTGCTGAGCAGAGAGCCCAATGTGGGGCTCCATCCCCAGACCTGGGGATCATGACCTGAGTCAAAGGCAGAGGCTTTAACCCACTGAGCCACCCAGGTGCCCCCAGGCCCTATCTTAAACATGAAATATCTAAATCAAAGCTTACTTGACTATATTTCTTGAATTCTAAAGTCTAGGCCTGAAATAATTTATTTCTCTAAAATAGCTAGTCCACATTTCCAAGGTATAGCTGACATTCTGAGAAATACACATCTTCGGAAAATATCCTCTTATTTGTGTTTAATATAATATAGACCATATTTATGCCTTTACAAAATTCTCAGGAAAATAAATATGTATATTGTTTATAAAATTAGAGTATCATACACATAATGTTTTATTTCCCCATGGGAGGTATTGAACAATAAAACAAGATGAAATTTTAAGACTTTTTAATTTTCCCTCAGACCAGTATTTTATATATTATATATATTTACTCTAAAATAATTAATTTAAAGTAATTTATTTAGCAAAATAAATTTAGAGTGACAGTTTATTATTTAACAAAATATTTAGAGTAATTTATTTAACAAAATAAATAATTTTGTTGATGTCAACAAAAATGGCAAGGTCTCTGAAAATTCTCTTTTCCATAATAGTGAACCTTATTCTTAGAGTACTTTAACTTGCCCTGTTGACATCTTCCCATCCTTAAGCTCTGTGGTAGCTGGTTACCTTGAAAACCTAGAGTCCATGCTTATAGTTAAATATACCATCCTGGCAGCAACTAGAAGAGAAACAGGGTTGAAGCTCCTTTAAATTGCATTCCCATAGATTATCATTATTTGACGGATTCAGTGGTTCCCTGGAAGACCCCACTTGCAAGACAGTCTTTATTTCCCCTGACTTGGACCTCTTATAATGCAAAAAACCCCCTTTGTTTCATGGCACTGTTTGTCAAAAACAATTAGAGGTAAACTGCCTACTTCTGTGTCTGTCTGAATCAGTAGATAGTAGTTGGAGAAAACTATAAACTAACTAAAAAGCTTTAAAGGAAAAGCTGGGAAAAGAGTTATCCACAAGGGTTTTGAAAAGCTCACACACACAATCACAAGGATCAAAATTTATATGCTTGTGTAGGGATATGTGTATGTTCAGGAAAGACCTGAGAAGACCTTAAGTTCTCACCTGTGGCCTACCTTGAGGCTCACTGTAAGCAGAAAGTGAAGCATAAGGTAGAATCGTGAAATACCTGGCTGAGTCCTGAATATGTTCCCCAGGAGACAGACAGAGCCCCTCAACAGAGCCTGGTAGACTTACTGGTTCATTTAAGGAAATCTCTCCAGTCATTAACTGACCATGATGTTGACTAGGCAGAGACTTCAGTCGTCACAAATGAAAAAGAATAGAGAATTAACATAACAAAGTTATTTCAGGGAAGCCATTAAGCCAACAAACCACAGCCAACACCACCACAACCACTATGGCAACCACATACACACAGACACAAAACAAAACCTAGTAGTAGTACCAAAACACTGGAAGGGATGAAAATCTGATTTTCAGAGTTGCCATGTTATTTTAAATGTTCAATTTCTGATAACTTTTGAGACATGCAAGGAAAAAAAAAAAAAAGGAAGATATGGTGCCAAAACAGGAAAAAGAGCTGTCAATAAAGATTGTCTCTGAGGCAGCTCTTGTATTGGACTTACTAGACAAAAACTTGAAATCAGTTATTTTAATTATAATAAAAGAACATGAAGTCTATTGGAGAGCATAAGAATGATGTCTCACCAAATATTGAATATCAATAAAGAGGCAGAAATCGACTAAAAGAACCAAATTAAAAAGTACAACTACTGACATTAAAATTTACTAGAAGAACACAATAACCGATTTGAGTTGGCAGAAAAGCCAGCACAATGGAACATAAATTAATTGAGGTTATATACACTGAGGAATAGAAAGAAAAAACAATGAAGAAAAATGAGCAGAGACTTAGAGGCACATCAACATACTCATAATGGGAATCCCAGAAGGAGAAGTGTGAGCAAACAGGGAAGACTATTAAATATATAATGGCCCCAAATTCCCCCAATTTTTTAAAAAACATTAATCTGAATATAGAAGAAACTGAACAATCTTCAAGTAGAATAAACTCATAGATATTCATACCTAGACACATTATAATTAAACTGTTGAAAGACAAAAACAAAGAGAAAGCCTTGAAAGCAGCAAGAGAAGAATTCATTACATATAAGGGACCATCAATAAAATTAACTGTTGACTTCTCATCAGAAACCATGGAGGCCAGCTGGCAGTGAGATGATATATATATATAAAGTGCTGAAAGACTTTCCAACCAATTCAATCAAGAATTCTGTAACACAACTATTCTTCAAAAAAGAAGATGGAAAAGAGACATTGTCAGATAGATAAAAACAGAGAGTTCATTATTAGGAGACCAGCAAGAAATACTAAAGAAAATATTTTAGGTTTGAAATTAAAGAACACTAAATAGTAAATCGAAGACACATTAAAAATAATATGTACCAGTAAAGATGACTATATCAATACATGTATAAGACAGTATAAATGTATTTTGGCTTATAGCTCTTTTTTTCTATCTGATTTAAAGGATATCTGCATATATCAACAACCATAAATCTGTGTTGATGAGCACATAGTACCTAAAGATGCAATTTATAAGACAGTAATGACACAGAAGATCAAGTGGAGAATCCAGCAATATAGGAGCAAAGTTTTGGCATACTATTGAAATTAAATTTGTGTGAAAGCAACTAGATTGTTATAAATTAAGATGTTAATTATAATCCCCAGGGAAACCAGTCTGAAAATAACCCCCAAAAATATAGTAAAAGAAAGGAAAACGGAATTAAAATGATAAGGTAGAAACTATCAGTTTAACACAAAAAAGTAGTAATGGGTGAGTAGAACAAAAGATATATGACACATAGAAAACAAATAGCAAAATGCAGCAAATATAAACTTTGCCCTGTAATTACAATAAGTGAAAATGGAAAAACATTCAAATCAAAAAGCAGAATGGACAAAAAAATGATCCAAGTATATGTTATCTAAAAGAAATACACTTTAGATTCAAAGACACAAATATAGATTGGAAATAAAAAGATATTAAAAGACATACCATGCAAAGATTAAGCAAAAGATACCTGGATTGGCTCTAGTATTAGATCAAATAAACTTAAGGATAAAAACAGTTATTAGGAACAAATAAGAATATTTTATAATAATGCAAACTCTTGCAAAATATGCAAGAGAAGAAAACACTTCCCAATGCTGGAAAAGACATAATGAAAAATTAGCTATAGACCAATACCCCTTATGAATACAGATTCAAAAATACTAAAAAAAAAATACTAGCAAATTGAATGCAACAACATATAAAAAGAATTATACACCATGACTAAGTGAGATTTATTCCAGCAGTGCAAGATTCCATCAACTTATGAAAATCAATCAATATAATGCAATGAGTTAATAGAATAAGGGACACATTATGGTCATGTGTCCCTTGCCTCCATGTTCCAAGGGACCTAAGGGACTAAGATCAGGAACATGACAAGGGCATGTACTCCTTGTCATTTCTACTTAGCATAATACTGAAGTTTTGAGCCTGTGTAATTAGGCAAGGAAAAGAAATACAAAGCATATAGAACATAGGATGAAGTAAAACTATATTTATAGATGACATGATCTTTTTTATAGAAAATGTTAAGAGATCCACAAAAATCCATTAGTGCTAATAAATAAGTTTAGCAAAATTCCAGGATACAAGATCAATGTACAAAGATCAATTTTATTTCTGCACACCAGCAAAGGTCTGCAAATGAAATTATGAAAATAATTCCATGTATAATAGCACCATTAAGAAATAAATACTCAGGAATAAACTTAACCAGAGATGTATAAAACTCATACACTGAAAACTTAAAAGCATCATTGAAGGCAATGAAAGAATACTTACATAAATGTCAAGAGGGCTCATGTTCTTGGATAGAATGATTTCACATATCAAGATGGCATTATTTCTCAAGCTGATCTTAAAAGTCATATTGAAGGGACCCAGAATGGCCAAAACTCTCTTGAAAAAGAACAAAGTTGGAGTACTCATACTTTCCAATTCAAAATTTAATAAAAAATATGATAATCAAGATGTGTGCTAGTAGCATACAGACAGACATATAGGTAAGTGGAATAGAATTATTAGTCCAGAAATAAACCCATTTTATATGTTTGTGGTCAACTGATTTTTGTTAAAGGTGTCAAAGTAATTAAAAAACTGATGTTTTCAAAAAATGATGCTGGAACAACTGGACCCCTACTTCATACCATATGCCCAACTGAAGTCAAAATGGGTCAAAGACCTTAAATAAGAGCTAAGATTTCAAAACTCTTAAAGGACAATATAAGTGCAAATCTTCATGACCTTGGATTAGGCAATAGTTTCTTAGATATGATACTTTAAAAACTCAAGCAACCAAAGAAATGGTGGATGAATTAGACTACATAAAGACAAACAAACAAAAAATTGTCTGTGCTTCACAGAACATCATCAAGAAAGTGACAAGATATCTCACAGAATGGGAGAAAATATTAGAAAATAAGTAATCTATTAAGGGTCTAATATCCAGAATGCATCAAGAACTCTGCAGAACAACAGTAAAAAGCCCAGTATGGGCAAAAGATTTGAGTAGGAATTTCTCCAAAGAAGATATGCAGATGGCCACTAAGCACATGAAAGATTTTCAATATCCTTACTGATTAGGGAAAGGCAAATGAAGATGACTACAATGAAATACCATTTTACAGCAAAAAGTGTCTATAATAAAAAATACAGACAACAAGTGTTGGCAAGGATGTGGAGAAATTAGAGTCATCACTCATTGCTGCTGGGGATCTAAAGTGGTGTAACTGCTGTGGAAAACAGTTTGGCACTTCCTCAAAATGGTACACGTGGAGTTACCATATGGCCCAGCAGTTCCATTCCTGGGTACATGCAGAAGAGAATTGATGACACCAATTCACACAAATACCAGTAAATGAATGTTCATAGCAGTTTTACTCATAAACAAGCCATAGCTTGGCTTTACTCATAGCCAAAAAGCAGATGCAAACTAAATATCCATCAACAAATTAATGGATAAGCAACTGTAGTGTATCTACACGATGGAGTGTTCTTCAACTATATAAAGGAATAAAGAACTGATGCATGCTATAAAATGGGTGAACCTTGAAAACATGGCAAGTGAAAGGAACCAGACACAAGTGACCATATACCGAATGACTCCATTGGTAGGAAATTTCCAGAATGGGGAAATCCATAGAAGAACATAAAGTGAATTAGTGGTGATCAGGAGCTTTGGGAAGGAAAAATGACAGTGACTGTTACCAGATATGGGGTATCTTTGTGGGGAGATGAAAATGTTCTGGAACTGAGGTGTTGGTTGCACACCCTTGTGAATATGCTTGAAACCACTGAGTTGTATTTTAAAGGGACATAATTTTTTTGTATGTGAGTCATGTTTCAACTTTTAAAAATCAGTGTGAGTTCACAGAAAAGGAGGCACAGGAAACTTTACTGCAAATATAAAGAATATGGTAAACCCTGAAACAATTGATTTTGGAGTCGTCTTTTTTTTTTTTTTTAACCTGTTCTGTTAATCTGATACCAACAATTGGCGTGAATATATGAAGCCGATGGCAAAAAGAATTCACATATTAGTGAGGCTGAATTATTCAAAAAAGATGAAGAGAGAATTTGCATGCCCAAAGCTAAAAATTCATGAGGAAGAAATGAAACCCGGGAAATAAATCCATACAGACAGGAATAGTACCGTTTTGAATGAGTTCAGCCCGGTTGCTTGTGGTAGGAAAAAGTTTGAAACAACAGTGAGAGAAAAGAAAGAAAACAGCATTGCAGGAAATTTGGATTTTAATTTGAGGAAAAAAAATCATATGGTCATTCCCATTATTTCTTAAGATTGTGTTTAAATTCTGTGTCCCTAGCAGTAGCCTCTCCAGATGATAACAACTCTATCATCCATCGGGGCTTCTCAAACTATAACGTACATTTGAAACACCTGGGACCTTGTAAAATGTAGATGCTAGTTCAGTAGGTCTCGGGTAGAACATGAGATTCTGCCTTTCTGTTCAACTCATTGCTGAAGATGCTAATTGCTCACAGCTTGGTCACACTTTAAGCAACAAGGTCTTTTTTTTTTTTTTAGATTTTAATTTATTTGACAGAGAGAGAGATCACAAGTAGGCAGAGAGGCAGGCAAAGAGGGGGAAGCAGGCTCCCTACCGAGCAGGGAGCCCAATGCGGGGCTCGATCCCAGGGCCCTGAGATCATGACCCGAGCTGAAGGCAGAGGCTCAACCCACTGAGCCACCCGGGCGCCCAAATTAAGCAGCAAGGTCTTATGTGCCTTTTGTGCTCTTCTCAGTACTGTGCTTAATAAAGACCATCCGGTGGCTAGATGTTGAATAAATAGATGACTTTCTAGGCTGTGATAAATGTCTTTCCTATTTATATTTTCTGAGGCACACATACAGATTAGGGAAATTACAGTGCATCACAACATGAGGAAAATATTGTGGATTCCCTCAGATATTTCTTTCCTATATAATCTCAGAGCACACTGCTGCTGCCAGATTTGTGCACATAAGCAATGTGAACTGCAGTCAGCTGTGAAAACTGAAGTTTACCTCCCTCACGCATGGAAATTACTTCAATAAATGTTACTTGAATAAGTGAGATTGAGTGTAAACACATAGATGCCTAAGACTGTTGCTTATCTCCATCTCCATATGGGTAAGCAAAGCTGCAAAAGTTAGAGCATCTCATCATGGGTCTTTTGACTTACAGGCAAACATGGCACAGAATCCACTGTACTTCTTCACACTGTGAACTGCTTTGCGGAAACTTCTCTCACAGAGAAAGTACAGAACCTAATGAAGTCTGTTCTCTCCTTTGCTGTTTCCTGTTAGGCCAGAGGGAAATGACAGTGTTACTCAAGATTAAAATAGTTTTCCCCAAATAGATTTCCCAGGCCTGTGGGTGAACAAGGCAGGCAAGGGGGACGAATCTGCTTACTTGAGAGTAAGCCTCTTGACGACAGGGTCTTAAGCCGTCATGAATCAAAGCCATCATTCTGTAATGTTTATTGAACACCTCCTATGTGCTTCAGCACTGTGACAGTTTATTTAGTCATCACAATACCTGAAGAAACATAAGGTCCTTGAGAAGAAGGAATTTGTCTGGACTGTTAAATGTAGTATCTCTAATAGCTGGAATGATGCTTGGCACATAACAGGTATATAATAAACATTAGTTGACTGACTCAATGACCTATAAATTAGATAATGTTCTTTTTAATTTTTTAAAAATTTAAGTTCAATTCAATTAACAAATAGTGTATTATTTTCAGTGGTAGAATTTAGTGACTCATCAGTTGCATAAACACAGTGTTCATCCCATCATGAGCCCTCATTAATGTCTATAACCCAGCTACCACATGCCCCCACCTTCCTCCCCTCAGCAACCCTCAATTTGTTTACTGTAGTTAAGAGTCTCTCTTGGGGGGAGGGGGGAAGAGTCTCTCTTGGTTTGTCTCCCTCTCTGATTTCTCCCCATTTAGTTTTCCCTCACTTCCCCTATGATCCCCTGTTCTATTTCTTATATTCCACATATGAGTGAAACCATATGATTATTGTCTTTCTCTGATTTACTGATTTCACTTAACATAATACCTTCCAGTTCCACCCATCTTGATGTAAATGGATCCTTTTTGATAGCTGAGTAATATTCAATTATATATATATACATACATATATATATATATGTGTGTGTGTGTGTGTGTGTGTATATATATATATCTCCATATCCCATTCATCCATTGATGGACATCTGGGCTCCTCCCTCCACAGTTTGGCTGTTGTGGACATTGCTGCTATAAACATTGGGGTGCAGATAACTACATTTCTATCTTTGGGGAAAATACCTACTAGTGCAATTGCTGGGCCATAGGGTAGTTCTATTTTTAACTTCTTGAGGAACCTCCATACTGTTTTCTAGAGTGGCTGTACCAGCTTGTATTCCCACTGATAGTGTAAAAGTGTTCCCCTTTCCTCCTCATCCTCACCAACATTTGTTGTTTTCTGACTTGTTAATTTTATCCGTTCTGAATGGTATGCAGTGGTATCTCATTGTGGTTTTGATTTGTATTTCCCTGATACCATGTAACATGGAACAGTTTTTGAACTGTTGGCCATTTGTATGTCTTCTTTAGAGAAATGTCTGTTTAGGTCTTCTGCCCATTTCTTGACTGGATGTTTTGTTTTTGGGGTATTGAGTTTGGTAAGCTCTTACAGATCTTGGATACTAGCCCTTTATCTGATATGTCATTTGCAAATATCATCTCTCATTCTGTCAGTTATCTTTTAGTTTTGTGGACTGTTTCCTTTGCTGTGCAAAACCCTTTTATCTTGATGAAGTCCCAATAGTTCATTTTTGCTATTGTTTCCCATGCCTTTGAAGGCATGTCTAGCAATAAGTTGCTACAGCCCAGGTCAAAGAAGTTGCTGCCTATGTTCTCCTCTAAGATTTTGATGGATCCCTCTCTCATATTTAAGTCTTCTAAACATTTTGAGTTTATTTTTGTGTATAGTATAAGAAAGTGGTTTGGTTTCATGCTTTTGCATGTGGCTGTCCAATTTTCCTAACACCATTTGTTAAAGAGACCGTCTTTTTTCCATTGGATATTCTTTCCTGATTTGTCCAAGATTAGTAGACTATAAAGTTGAGGGGCGATTTCTGTGTTCTGTGTGCTGTTCTATTGATCTATGTGTCTGTTTTTGTGCCAGTACCACACTGTCTTGATGATTATACCTTTGTAATAATGCTTGAAATCCAGAATTGGGATGCCACCAGCTTTGGTTTTCTTTTCAACATTCTTCTGACTATTCAGGGTCCTTTCTGGTTCCATACAAATTTTAGGATTGTTTGTTCCAAGCTCTGTGAAAAATGTTGATAGTATTTTGGTAAGGATTGCATTGAATGTATAGATTGCTTTGGGTAGTGCAGACATTTTAACAGTACTTGTTCTTTCAATCCTTGAGCATGGAATGTTTTTCCATTTCTTTGTGTCTTCCTCAATTCCTTTCATAAGTGTTCTATAGTTTTCAGAGTACAGATCCTTTATCTCTTTGGTTAGCTTTATTCCTAGGTATCTTATAGGTTTTGGTGCAATTGTAAATGGGATCAATACCTTGATTTCTTTTTCTTCTGTCTCATTGTTAATGTATAGAAAGTCCACTGACTTCTGTGCATTGACTTTATATCCTGTGACATTGCTGAATTCCTGTCCAAGATCTAGCAATTTCTGGGTGGAGTCTTTTAGGTTTTCAACATAGAGTATCATGTCACCTGTGAAGAGTGAAAGATAATGTTCTAACTTTATAGGAAAAGAGCCCCAAAAGTTCAGAGGAAAACATAATTTCCCTTAAATTGCACAGATAGTAAATGACAGGGAAGAATTCAAAAGATGGTCCATTAGCCTCTGAAATACACACTGGATCAGTCATACTCTTCCTTTATTTTCTACCTTTCAAAATGCGTGGCATCTTCTATCTCCCAGGGGCTGCCCAAGTGCATGTGCCTTGTTTTTTTCTTCTTATTCTGACAAAAATTCTACCCTTCTCTCTCTGGCACAAGACTATATACCAGAATAAATTCAGTTAGAGAGGATCAGGTCTAAGTTTTGATAAACATCGATCGTACACAAAGTGTAGCAACAAAATACTGGTAACACAGCAGTGTGTCTTAGAACTTTGGCTGAGAACCACAATACTCAGGGTTGTGAGACTTAACAAATAAAAATACAGGATTCCCAGTTAAACTTAAATATCAAGTAAACATAAAATAATATTACAATATTAATATGATCCATTATTTGGTATACACATACTATTGTTTGTTTTTCTGAAATTTGAGTTTAACTGGTCCTATTGTGTTTTATCTGGAAATCCTAACCATACTAGATCACACCTTTGCCCAACACAGTAGCAGGAGCCAAAAGGTATTGGTTGAGTGGGTAAATAAATGGAAGAGTAGAAGAATAAACAAATAAACAAATAATGTGAATAAATAAGTGAACAAATAAAATGAATAAATAAGTGAACAAATGATCATTCAGAATCTCTAATACTCTGCTTTGGGCATCATTTAGGCAAATGTTAGCCTCTGTCCTTTGATATCATCTGCAACATCATCACATGTCCTTGGAGGCAGAGCTGATCACTGGGGCCAGGAGAGTCACATGGCTTGGACTGCATGGTCACAAAGGGCTCCAGGTTTAGGTTTTCAGTCTTATCCTTAGATTACATTATCCATGGGGGCTGGGAGTGGGTACAGGGGTGAAAGAAATGTTTATCAAACAACTTTAAAATTGTGTCTCATTGAATAGACCACATGGCTAGCCTCGTATGAGTTTGCTACTGTCACTGCAACAATTTACTACACACATAGTGACTTAGAATAGCACAGATTGATCAGCTCACAGGTCTGGAGGTCGAAGGCTGAAAACAGGTTGTATGAGACTAAAATCAGGGTGTTGGCAGGGCTGTATCCCTTCTGGGAGCTCCAGGGGAGAATCTGTGTCTTCTCTTTTCCAGCTTCGAGAAGCCACCTGCATTCCTTGATGCCTGGTCCCCTCCAGCAATGGTATTACTCCAGCCTCTGCTTCTTGCCTTGTTTTTTTCTCTGACCCTCTTGCCTCCCTTTCATAAGGATTCTTAAGATTACACTGGGCTCAGCCAGATAATCCAGGATAATCTCTCCATTTATAGAACCTTAACTTAATCATAGTTTCAAAATCTCAGTTATCAGTAAAGTAACATATTCACAAGTTCTAGGGATTTTGATGCAGATAACTCTGGGGCCATTATTTGGCTTACAACAAGCACTGTAGTTAATGTGTCATTATATTGCACAATGTTCTCTATAAATGTTAATAGATTAAGTGTATTTTTTACAGATTCTTTTGTTGTTTCTTCATGTTTTAATATGCTTAGAGCTTCTTCTGACTTTTGAGAGTCTCTACTTGAAACAATGTGATTTCTTATCTCAATAATGGAAATATCACACAGTTTGGTACATCAAACCAGTGGTTCTCAATCTTGGGTGCACATTTGAGTCAACTGAACACTTTTTTTTTTTTAATGCTGCACACCAAAGCCATTAAATCAGGATCTCTGGGAGAATGGATCCAGGCTTCAGTATTTTTAAAAGTACCCCACATAATTCCAGTGTGTGTCCCAAGCTGAGAACCACTGCACTCAATTTAGCCTTCTGTTGCTAGGCTAACCTGTCTTTTCTTCCTTTACTCTTTCCTGATCTTAAAATTTTTTATTTATTTATTTTTATTATTATTTTTATTGAAGTACAGTTGACATACAATTCTACATTAGTTTCAGGTGTACAGCATAGTGATTTGACAAGTCTGGGGATGTTATGCTGTGCTCACCATGAGTGTAGCTGTGGTCTCTTACCATACAAGGCTATCACAATGCTATTGACTATAGTCCCTGTTTTATATCATTCATCCTCATGACTTAGTCATTCCATAACTGGAAACCTATACCTCCCACTCCTCTTTACCTGTTTTTGCTCCCTATTTCTTATTCTAGCCTATTTTTCTAGCTATGTGCAAGTTTGTATCTCTCCCTTATTGGTCTATGTTATTTTGCTTGCATCGCATTCAATAAGGAAAGACCTATAGATGTTCTCAAAACAATCAGTATGGTGTGGCTTAATGTGGACAGTGCTGTTCTGGGAACGAAAAAGTGTTCTGTTTTATTTACCCCAAGAAGCAAGTTCTTCCCCTCTCACATTCAGTTTCCTTATCTGTAGAATGAGGAGTTTGGAAGAAACTTTCTATGGTCTTTTCTAATTTATAAACCTCACAGTTCTAAATATAGAAAGAAGAGCAAGGTCTTATGGACGGAATTCTAGAATCCAGACCTGAAGATTAGATCTGATTTAATTTAATTAAGAGTATACAGTTTTACTCTATGCATCACTGTTTGTCTTGGTTTGTTTCTCCCAGAAGCAGAATATGGGACAAGGATTTGCATGTGAGTGATTTAGTTAGGAAGCAGCCGCAGGAAGAATCAGGATAGTGAGGCAGATGATTCAAGCTGGATTTTCAGTTTGTCTCTGTGTCTCTGTAAATGTCACTGGAGCTCCATCCCACTCAGAACCCAAGAGTCAGTGTAGAACATGGGGCTCAGAGTTATCCCACCAGCAGGTAGAGGTTGTGGTAGGGAGAGGTGCTGTGTACCGATTTTTAATTTTTGTCAGTGGGTTGATGGCTGCTCCTGGGGACTGTTAATTCTCCAGTCATTTTGCTCTGCTGTGCATAAGGGCAGAGAAATGTGATGGCAAGAGAATCCCTTGGGCAAAGAGATGCAAATGGTGACATTTGGATGTCAGGTCAATGTGCCCCACAGGGTAGGGCCAACGGTGATATGGACAGATGCTACTGTGACTCTTAAAAAAAAAAGGCAATAAATTCTTGCTCTTTATATATTAATTAAGAGTATTTGAGGGATAAATGAATTAACATTTCTGAAGAACTTTGAGAACTGTCCCCACCCTTTAGGAAAACCGCTGTAGGCAGATAGAGTGTTGCACCAAAGACTCTCTTGGATATTTTTAGAAAGCAGATGACAATTTTCAGTCTGTTTGGGGACCATTTAGTTAGATTCTGTTTCAGGCCACTAAATGACATTTTCCCCCCTCAAATATCAGAAGGTTAAGGAGCTAGATTTTCAATACTAAGAGTAAATGAAAATATATTACTTTCAGGTATGACAAATCCCTATGTAGGTGTTAAGGAGGAAAGGTTTGCTAGTATGCTATGTGTCTTGTGTTTTAGCCCAAAGGGAGAAAGATGTCCTTTCCATATCTATGCCAGAACCTGCAGACATATACTAGGAACACACAGATTTATTTTTCTCCACTGATAAAGAATGTCATCACTGTTGCTCATGCTCATCACAGCTGTGTTCTCCTGAGACCATAGACTCCTTCCATGTCTTATTATAGAGCACTGAACAAGGTGAGTTGACTCTCAATCTAACCATTCCAAAAAGTTCATGGTACTGGGTGATTTTTTAAGTTGGATAAACAGCATAGATTTATCTCCAAATTTGAAATCTTACTCAGAATGTCTTCTCTATAGTAAAAGAATGGTAAATGTTTTGGCTTTAGATCCATAACCCTTACTTAGCTCTGTCAATATCATTTACTAGAATCTTCACTATAACACTGATGGAATTGCAGAGTCTGTAAGCCAGATTCCACCTAGTGCAGAGTCTGGGGGATGGGGAGCAGGTGGTGATAGAGCTTGTTCCTCAACATTAATGAATCTGTGGTTTTAGATTGTCTCCAAAATAGGAACATATATTCAAAGCCGTCAAGACCACTTAACCCCACCTGAGCTGCCAGAATGGCAAAAACCATAAATGACCCCAGACTAGATCAAAAGAAGACCATTCACTTGAGCCCAGCCCCAAATTCTTATCCACTGAATTATGATTAAACAAAATGGTTGTTGTCTTAAATCAACAGCCATCGTGGTGGTTTGTTATACAAAAATAGATTAGTCATATAATTGTTTTAAGCAACAATCAGTGGGTGTTTAATAAGGGAAGTCTTTGATATTTCAAAAATATTTGAAAGGCAATTTAGCCCTAGTTCAGATCTCTCAAGTTTTTGTTATGACTGTTTTTTGCCTGTAGGCCTATTGTTGTCAGATACATGTTCTAAATTTTCTCTGCCACACCTTTGCTTATGCAGACCCTGAGCATGGGATTCCCTCTGGTCTCCTTAGCCTGCCCGCAGCAAGCTGCAAAATCAACCTCCTTCACGGTGTTTGCCTTGATCAACCTGATTTTTTCATCCACTAAATCCACACAATCATGAATAGAATCTACATATTTCATGCTATATCAATCAATTCAAAAGTCTTAACCTCCAGTCTGGACAATAAGCTTTTTGCAGAAGGGAAGATTCCTGCACCTAGTAGGGTATCTTTCACATAGTTCCAGATGTGTGAGGATCCACCCACAATTGTAGGCGTCCCAGTGATCTACTATCTACTGATGTTTGCATTAATATATGGCAGGAGGGAAAGAGTGAAGGAACAATGAAACATCCCTCCATTCCTGGCTCTTTTCTCTTTGGCTATGCATCTGTGTTCACTACTTTTTATGACCATTAGCTTTATAGTTTCCAAATAGATTTTATTAGCAGTGGAGAAATACTCAGGGAGTATTATCCTTAGAATCATTGTGAACTATTGTTGCTGCGCTGAATGTGGTTGTAGGAGTTATGGTGGAGTTCGAAAAGGAGATGGCAGGGGTGCTACCACAGTATAATGAAGTGAGTAAGGACAGAAAACCTTCAGTACATTTGTGGGACTAAATTCCACTGAATTAACCTTATCTCCACTTTCTTGTTTTTCTTTCTTTCTTCTTTCTTACAACACACTTGGTGAGCAGATCGAAACTCTGGTCCTCATTATAGTCAATAAGATCAACCCTACATAGAAGGATTTCTTTTCAGTTTAGTGATACTATCTTTTGAACTTGAAGAAGGTCATATTTCAGGGATATTACATTTCTGGTTGATGAGTCTTTATTGTCAGTGATAATTTTAAACCTCACTCCCTGGTGGAGAGTCACTGGCAGCTAGCACTGGGACTCAATGGGGTCTCTAAGAAGATCTAAGTAACACAAGCATAAAAATGCAAGTGAAATGTCAGTCTACACTTTCCTCCATGGAATATGATGCAAAATCCAGAAACATTCACAAAGCTGACCTAGCAGAGAATCTGAAAACAAAGAATTTCTTTGGACAATTAATCCAGAGATTGAAATGGATGCCTCTTGGAATAAGAACTAAAGGATCTTCTTTCACACTTTCTTCATTTCAAGTTTAAGTGTTCAAAGGTGGTGACTGGTTAAGAGTCTAGGGTTTCTGGTCAAACAGTTTGATTCAAGATGTCATTAACTAGCTGTGTAATTATGAATATCTTACTTAACTTTTTTAGGTTTTATTTTATAATTTATTCTTTATCTGTAAATTTAGCCCATACATACTGTAACCTATAGATTGCTTTACTTTCCTTTAACTGATAACTAATAGTCATGCAAAAAGTGTTTGTTTTTATTATGCAGTGTTGCTAGCTTGCTTTATTCTTACACTTATTAAGAAAATCCTTTCGTATTAGCATCTTTGGTCAGGACTTCCAGAAGTTGACCCTTAGACAGAGGTTCACTTAGAAGTGATTTATTATGGAATTGCTCCCAGAAAAGACTGGTGAAGGAGTGAGGGAAGCTTAACAGGGAACTCAAAGCAGCTAGAAGAGGATTGAGAAATTTCACATAAGTTTCCAGCTCAGCCTGACCCCAAGGGGAGCTCCATAGTTTGTCCTACCTCATGATGAGGGAACTGGGACTTCACAGTTCAGCACCAAGCTGTCATCAGTAAAGGTTTGCTCTGGCATATACAGACTCTCAGCTCTTCTGAATATAGTATGCAGGCAAAGTGGCTTGAGTAGCTTAAGGATATTATTCCAACAAGAGGCATGTGGGTGTTTCTTTATTAGAAGCAAAGAATACAGAATGAGGATGAAGAATGATGGAAAAGTGCTGAGTAGTTCCAGGAAAGAATATGGATTTATTCACATAATATACTAGGTGTGTTTTAGAGACTTAGTGAGAGATGACAAGGCTCTACTTTCAAACAAAAATATGACACTGGTCAATGTGAAATGTTTCCAACTCAGCTTTGCTTCCATGTGAATACACCCACATGGATGAATGCCTTTTGAATTGTCTGACCTTTTCTGTTCATATTTCCAGAACAGCACTAACAAACACATGACAGAATCACTTTCATTCTAACTCTTCACTTTAATTCTAATTGACTTTAGGATAGAACCACCCAGAAGAAGACACTTGGGTACCAAATGATCCAGAGTGTAGGCACGTAGCTTAGAAAGGTACATGCTTCTCAGGGAGTCAGAGCAAGAGAACAAAGCACAGGTCCTCTTTTAGGGCGCTGCTCTGGCTAGATATGTGATGCCTGAGCAACTTGCCCAATTTCTTCAGTAGTACTGAAAATCATTATTAGAAACATCCCACCATATGTACCTCAATAGCTTAGTTAGTTGGGCATCCAACTCCTGATTTTAGCTCAGGTCATGATCTCAGGGGCATGGGATTGAGCCCCATGTCAGGCTCCCTGCTGAGGGCAGAGTCTACTTGATATTCTCTCCCTTTCCCTCTGCCTCTCCCCCACCCCACCCCTATACTCTGCTCACGATCTCTCTTTCTTTCTCTCGCTCTCAAATAAATAAATCTTTAAAAAAAACTGTTTGTACGTGAATTATCATCTCAGGGGTACCTTGCCTATGACACCAGTCTAAGAGGATGTTATAGCCAATTATAAGACACAAAAAGGTCAATAACACAACTTGTTTAACCCTCCCACAGGGTTGCTGAGGATGACAACACATACTTGAACTCAGATTTGGCTCCTTTTCAAAGTCACATTCTAAACACCATCTTTTAGTTTCTCAGTAAACTGAAGAGGCCATGCCATCTGAAGTATAACTTAACAGATAACTTTACAGTATCATGACTCTGATCATGTGTGACCCTATCCCACCCCCTTCAACTTAAGAAGAACTAGCTCTTCTAAGATATTCAAGATATTGAGGCTCTCTGAATATCTCTTATGAGAATCTGTAGAGTCTGGGGATAGTGACAGGAGGGAGCAAACATCACTCCCATATTAGTTCATTTCTGTCTGAGAAGATTTGTTTTTCTTATTTTCTATCTCCCCATTTACAGAAATGCTTTAGACATTCTGTCACAATGTAGGGAATGGAAGAATATGAATTAGAGGAAAGGATGGAAGGAGAATAATTGGGTCCTATTTGGGAAATGCAGACTCTTAGAAGATAAAGCCCTTGGTTCTCTGGATTCTGGGCTTTGTATGTATGTAGTGCACAGCTTTGCAGGCCAGTCCTTTCACTCATTCCACTCATCTAATCTGCTCTGCAAAACATTTCCAGGTGCATAACTCACATCCAACTTAAAACCAGTACCAGCTGTGGCAAATTTTTTCCCTCCCAATCCCTACTTTAATGCTTGCTTTCCAAGGTGTTACACAGCAACCTTATTACTTTATCACAAAAAAGATCTGAATTCTCCTTATTAGTGGACTGAACACACATGTCACTTGTACAGAATTTATTCCTATAAGCTTTAATTATTAGACAAATATTGGTACATTATTATTTATCTTTAATTCATTTATAAGTTACATATAATATATGTACAAGATATATAATAAATGCACTTAGCCAGAGTTATCTGGAAACAGAGCCTGAGGCAAGGATTAAGTGCTGAAGCTTTATTTGGGAGATGCAGACCCAGGGCATTAAGGGTGAAGACAAAAGAAAGTGAGGCAGGGAAGGGAAGGGTGGAAAACAAGGTAAAGGGGATACTTTACTAGTCATTACTTCATGATGATCTGTGAATAGATACAGTATGTTGCCTGGCAGGTGTATTTGCTTAGCCTTACACAATGTCTCTGGACAGAGTTACAAAGATTCTGCTCATGGAATAGTTCATGAAAGATTAAGGAGAGGGCATGGGAACAGTGAGCCCATCAGGAGATAGCTGGTCCTCTAGGTAGCTTGAATCCGTGGCATATGTAGAGCCTTGAGGTTCAGGATTTTGCATCTCCTTTCTAGAGTTAAATAACAAAAATTCAATTTCAAAGATCTAATTGGCTTTATTGAATGATTCACTAATCAGGCAGCATCCCATCTAACAAATAGAAATGAGTTCCAAAGAGCTACAGAAAGGGAAAGATTTTTAAAGGCAGAGAGAGAGTAGAGAATGGTAATTATTAGTAAAGAATGCTTTGTTGTTAGCAAGGTTGCCCTCCTACAGGGAATGAAATGGGTCTATCAGTAGATTACCTCTTAGGGTTAACAAAGAAATTCCAGGATGGCTGGTTAAAGGTTATATTTCTGGGAGTGGCTGAAGCTGCTGTCAGGTTAAGTGTTAAGTCTTGGTGGAGTTTAGCATAAGTGACTCCATTTTGGGCCTGCTATCTCTGTCTCCTTTCTAACACCAGAAAGACAGATATCCTTAATTTGCTTTGTCTGTTAGACTGGTGTTTCTGTGGTGTATGGAATCAGTCTCATGCATTCATTTAAAGCCAGAGCACATAGACTGCCCTCTGCCAGGGTGAAGACCTGGTATCTATATTCAATCAAGGACTTCTGCCATATTTATCCAGCTGGTTTTGAAAACAAAGAAAACTACATGCAAGGGTGAGGTCAGTCATCAAGCCTGGGCCTCCTGAGGCGCCAGGCCTGAGATATCTGTCCAGTCAATGTGGCAGGGAGACACGGACCTCGTTCCCATTAGTGTTAATGGAGCCAATCGTATGAATCCACCATATATCAATCTGTATTCTCTCATGTTTTGATATCTTAATGCATGAAATTACATCTCTAGGGAAAGTCTTGCCTCCTCTTAAGTGCTCCCAGTTCCCATTAATGATAATGGAAAAGACACACACACACACACACACACACACTGTTCGGAAAAGTAGGCAAACTAGGGAAGATGATTAGGTTTCAGGAGTATTACAGGAGACTCGAAGAAGCTGTGGGGAGGGCCTGACGTGATCCTTCTTGTGGGCTTATTTAAGCAGTTTTATTATATATAGACCGTTTTCTCAGAATGGTTAACAGATAACTGGCCAGAGTCTCCTTTCCAGGAGGAAGACGCTGAGATCTCTATACACAATTGGGAATACCCTTCGGGATGTGGGATATATTTTTGAAGAAAGGGAGTGGATAGGGTGCCGGAGGAGCCGCAGGTATTCCCATGAGAATGTCGGTGGGTAAGCAGGAGGACAGTGTGGGGGCATCTGCCTTTCCTCAGGTGCGGGAAGAGCTGACAGGGAGACTAAAGGCTACTCTGGGCTGGAGAAATGCTGTGTGAGGAAGGAAAGCACCCACCACTCTCCTGCCTGCATTTTCTTTTGGATGATACTCTTCTGTGTTTTAGGAAAAGCAAGATAAGCAATTCTGGCCACACTCTGCCATTTTCTCTTTGTAGAGAAGGCACTGATATGGGTTCTTCAACAGTCTGAGGTTGCTAAAGAGGTATAATTGTACAACTTAAAGAGAAGACTACGTGATCTGATCAGATTACAAATTAATATGAGAATCAGCCAACGCTTATTTACTTTCTCAGCAGGTTTGGCTGCTGTTTCTCCTGTTGAACTAGAATGTGTCCTCTTGGTGACTTCCCGTAGTTTAAGGAAATGGTTTGTTTGGAATCATCCATACATGTAAGCAGCACGGTATTGTCACTTGCTGGTGGGAGGGGAAAGGTGCTGTGAGGGGCACATAAGTAATTTCAAACTAGAGACCCCAGTGTCTGAAATTCTGTCACTTTCGGTTGTTCAGTCTAAGCTCTCACTTTGTTTTAAAATGTCGAGCAAAAGAATGCTGGAAGAGACCCTATATTCTGCAGTTAACACCTATGAGGGAATAATTCCATCAGAGACCACTCAGATGTGATTCATAGGGGAGGATGCTTCAAGCAGGAGAAGAAAACCAGGGAAAGAGAAGAAACAGAGGGGAACCTGGAATGGGACGGGGATGAACCTGCATCTTCACAGAAACTTTGAGAGGACAAGAAAGGGCAAATATGTTGTTGAGCTGGTGCTTACTGTAGAAGACATTCCTTTGTAGCTGGTGTTTCTTATCATTCTTTGGAGTGAGTGTTAGAGAACCAGTCTGAGACCCAGATGAAAGCTATGGACCCTGTTGTCAGAAACGTGTGCGTGCACACACAGGCATACACCCAAGCTCACACACGGTCATGGAATTTTGAGTGTACATAGATTCCCCCAACATCCATGGGCCCTGAGTTCAAGGAAACAGCCAAACTAGAAAAATTCAAGGTCAGAGCTCCAGTATAATGAGGACAGTAGATGTTGGCCAAGAATAGTCTGGGTTGTCTCCTTTCTAGCATTCCCGTTTGGAAGGTGACTTTTTGGTAACAATGAAACTGTAAACAGACCTACAGAGACTTGTAGGAATACTCACATATTCTGATAAATTGCAGTGCTGCTAGCTGTGTGGGTAAGGATGAGTTTTGAGTCAACAAACCTAAGTAGTCACACAGAATAATTTTGCGAAGTATCTCAACACTTTCTACCTCTTTCTTATGCACAAACTCATATTACACTCACTCAACTGTCTTCTTCCACAAGTGTTATATCAGAATCACTTGGACAGGGAAGAATTAATAGGTCTTCAACAACATCTTGTTATTGATATACCAGCTACTCCTCTACACTCACCTGCCTCTCAGTGGCTCCGGTTTCCTAAAATAAAAGTACCATTACCCACTGCTTCCATGTTAGTCTTCCAACCTTTTTTACCAGCAAATGACAGACCTTGATATTGTACCTTTAGGAGCAGAAATAGGAGATGACTCTACTTTTGAAGCTTTGAGACAACAAAAATACAGTGTTTAAATCCTTCATTTCGTGGCCCCTCAGAAATAAGCAAAATATCTGCCATGTGAGACTAAATGGTTATTTTTAATGGTTTGTTAACTCTTACACATTAGGAGGAAGTTCTTCAAAAGTGAGCAGATGCTCATTCCTCAATCAGATCTATGCGTTCTTGAGTTTGCAAGATACAGATGAACTGTGACTCAGTTACTACAGCAGGAAATTATCTGATTTCAGTGCCAGGCTTCTTTAAAAAAAAAGTAATTCCCTAGTAAAAATGGGTAGATCAGAGAGAATAACATCTCTTTATAACCGCTTTATGTTTTATTTTTAATTTTATGTCATTGTTTTATTCTAGATAAAGGCAAGTCCTAAACTATTAGTATATTTATTCTAACGCCACATGAATCGTACTCTGGAAAATCAGAGTGGAGTTGCTAGTGGCATCTACAGGTCCACTTTGAAGTCCCATCCTTTCAGCCTGATCATTTTCTCTAAGTGATAGAGAAGGGTACAACTGAGATAAGGACCCTGTCCACAAGTTCATTACTTTTAACCATGCTCACCAAGGATTGGGTCTGACAGCCCACGTTGTAAATGATCACTGCAGAGCTCTGATCCTTCTTGTGGCAGGGGTAGGTAGACTGAGAAGCTTTGACTTTACCCAATTTGTGAAAGAATTGGTCACTAATGAATGCTTTCTCTGTGAACGTTTCCCAATTCAATATGGATTCTTTTTACCAAGGATCCTTCATCAGGGGTCACTGAGAGGTAGAGATCTCTAGCAGGTCCTACGTTGTTACCTGACATAGATCAACCTTATGCATCCTCATAGCAAACTCTCCAAACTCCTGGTTGCTAAACATAACCAGCTAGCGCTCAGAGGCAAGGCTTGTTCAGACACGATTCTGAAAGATAGACTAGCCAGAGAAGCAGGCGCCTATCTTCTTAAGGTTCAAGGCACTTTCATAAGAAACATATTCATTCAGGGAGATAACTAGTTAGAAAATTAAATTCACCCTAGTTTCTCTCTCAGTCACTCCCTCCTAGCTTGGCTTCAGATGTGGAAAAATGACGGATGATTACATAATAAACCATAGGATTTGGATGGCCTGTAGAGGTAGGTTATGAACAACGAGACATAGCTTTATCAACAACTAATGGCTATAGCACAGTGTCATCTGTTAGCTTCCATCATATCTCCCTCAGGCACCACCTGTCAACTTTGTTCTTCGTGAACAATGTTCAAGTGTACGGGAGAAAAGGCAATCAAAGATCCATAGTTGTGTATACCTGCCATTATTAATTGCAGGTAGAATTAACCTTAGAAACGAGTCCTCAAGAGATCGTGGCCAAAGAAGTGAAGCTTGCAATACTAGACAGGGCTGCTCTATGTCCACATTTGTATAATGAATTTGCTTCTGTAAATCACACTCTTCTTCAGGAATAAGAAGCTGATGCCTTCTAGCCCCTTACACGTTCTGTCTATACTCGGATCCAATGCTGGGGGCCAGTGGTAAGAAGCCAGAGTATATGTTCAAGCTAATGAGCTTGCACTTGCTTCTTGTCAACAGCACCATGCTTCTGATATTCTTTCCACCATATCCTCTTTAGGTAATGTTCGGCATCACAGGGTGGTGGGTCACAGAGAAGACACTAAGCAATCATTGCCAAAATATGGACTAAATGGAATTTCAGAAAGTCACAAAAGACTAATTCAGGACTGAGAATGCATAAAAAACACCCAAACTGACGAACTTCCACTGTCTCTGTTCGTTGCTGTAAGTGTGTCTCTGAACACTCTCATTTCTAACTTTCTGCTTTAAACAAGAGAGGAAAGGAGAAGCTGTGTTAGAATTGTGTGTAAAGTAAGAACTGTTAGGTTCTAAATGAGATCGCAAGGGATTCACCTATGAGTAAAACCCACCCTGGAGCTTAGGGGTACTTCATGCTGCTCAAACATCTCTGCACTGGGCTCTATTTTGTCCAGTCTTAACTACTCTAGCCTAAATCAAGTTTACTGTTTTTTAGAGCCTTGTAGATATGGGTTAGCTTTTATTATTCAGCATGGCTAGGTCAAGCTGTGATAACTAACAATTCTGGAATTTTAGCGACTACCTATAGCAAAGGTATCTTTCTTGCTTAGGCAATGTCCTCTGAGTGTCCAGGAAATCCTTCAGGACAGCTGTTCTTCATACAATAACTTGGTGGTCTGGGCTGATGGGGCACCACTCTTTGCTGCACCAAAAGGAACAGCCTCCTTGTTCAATAGGCAGAGGATGAGGCCCTGGAGAAATGTGAGTGGGTCTTTCCCAGCTTCATCCATGTCTCAGTCCATTGGCCAGAACCAGTCAAATATGACCACCCTGCAGCAACAGAGTAGGGATGCTTAATCTTCCTATGCTCCTAGAACCAGATCGGGACAAGCACTAAAAGTCTCTGTAATGACATTTATCATCCCAAAGTCACATTTTAACTCAAGCTAGAAAAATATCCAGCTTTCAGCTCTTAATTCTCCCTCCTCATATGATAACCCCTTGGGTGCTACATTGCCACAAAGGAAGAAAGAAAAGGCCCTGCATTTCCTTTTGTTGATGATAAGCAGGAGGGCACAATGGCCTTTGTGTCCAGGTCATGATTTATTGGTTCAGCTGGATCTACAGCAATGCTGCATTCTTCCAAGACACTCAGCAACACAGCAGATCTTTTAAAGAATCCCAACTGGCTCCCACGCTGAATGGGAGAGAAGGGAAAAGTATCATCCCAGTTAGGTCTGGTTGAAATGGAAATCTGCTCAAACTGAAAATAGAAAGTCTCCTGGGGGTTGTCTTTAAAAAAGAACGGCAGGGCCCAGTAGTCCTGGGTGACATATGTTGAATCATTTAAATTTCGTTTCTTTCCACACACTTTAATCAGAAAGTGAAGGGGTTTGAAGCTGTAAAAAAATAACACAGAAAATAGAACTTGAGTCTAAAAGACAGTTCAGGAATTTCTCTCAGACCAGGGCAGCCAAGTTATTTGTCGGTTCAGACCAATTTCCTTTATCCCTCCCTTGCTCCTGGAATATGATTTTCTAAAACTCTATGAAGTGACAATCCTAGAATATCCCACACTATTATTGTCCCCTGGTCTCTCCTGACTCATCTACTTATCCTCTCTGGAAATGCGTATCTCACATTCTTCTATCTGCTCCTTCTATCTATAGGACATTCAAGGTCCTCTTTCAAAGCTCTCAACTCCCCAAGGCTTTCTCTGCATGTGCTTCCTGCTGTGCAATTATCGCTTTATAAAATACTGTCCTTTTCTCTAGGAGCTCCTCTGTGTGGTTGAGAACTTAATCACACACTGGCTTGTTCAGGAAGTATTGCAAGTGTGTTAGTCCTGTCTTCCCAGAGAGGTCAAATGGTCCCTGACGTACCACTTCTCTTTGGGACTCAACAACATCCAAGTCAGTGTTGGAGTTCCAAGCACAATAGCCATTTGTTGGTTAATCACATGACCATGCCCCACTTAATTGGATTGGGGGGACGTGACTTTTCTGAGGTAAGTACATCATACACGAGTATGCTCTCTGCCCATCCTTCGTGATGTGGTCTCATCCATCCACTTCCAGATGATGGCTGGGGCTGAGTCCACATTGGAGCCCCGGGGGTAAGCCAGGCTTTGTGCTGTTCCTGCTGCTGTTTGTGTTAGGAACCCCTGCCTTGCTGTCTCTGGGACATTGGAGAGTTCTGTAGATTGGATTACCCTTCCCACATTTCCAATGCTTCCTAAAATATAGTTTTAGTTCCGTGCTTCTTTGTCACACAATTTTCCCTCTCAGTAAAGTAGGCAGAGTATGAATTCCTATCCTTGGTCATTATGGGCTCATACAACTTGCTCTGGCCAATGGCGATTGATTAGCAGGTGTATCATGGGCAGAGGACTTAAATATGGTCTATAATTAGTTTACCCTCTTTTGTTCTACCGTTTCTTCTGTGAAGTACTTATCTTTGGCATTTATCTGATTTCAAATTTATGAAAACACATGGAACAGAGGTGAATGTGATCTAAAGCCAAGTCCAGCCCTGCCCACCCAAACCAAGGTAAACCTGACCAAGAGTAGCCAAACCACAGCTGATCTTTATTTATTTTTTTTTTGAAGATTTTATTTATTTATTTTACAGGCAGAGATCACAAGTAGGCAGAGAGGCAGGCAGAGAGAGAGAGAGAGGGGGAAGCAGGCTCCCTACTGAGCAGGGAGTCCGATGTGGAGCTCGATCTCAGGACCCTGGGATCATGACCTGAGCCGAAGGCAGAGGCTTTAACCCACCGAGCCACCCAGGCAACCCCCACAGCTGATCTTTAGAGAAAAATAAGAAAAGTAGGCATTTGTGGTTGTAAGCCATTGAGATTTGGGGAGTTACTGTTATACAGCATTGTCACAGTAAAAATCTAATCGAGGAGGAGGCTAGGGGTAAGGTATCCAAGATATGGAGCCCCCAAACATAAACTGGTAGTCAGTCAGTAGCTGTTGACTTGGGGGAAGGAAGAAGGAAGATATTAGAAGAAAGCATAGTGTTCTGGAAAGACACCAAGTAAGAAAACATAATCTCCTGAGAGTGACCAGGTGGGATGGCTGCCCTGTGGCATTGAAACTTCTGGTGACAGGCTTCTTCCCTGTTTGGAGACATTCTCTTTGCTCTCACAGGGGCAGCCTGCTATCCTTCAGATGGAAAGTTTCCAATACAGTCTGAGGATAAAGGGTGCAGAGGAATGTTTCAGAGAGTGAGGTTTGGAGCTCAGCTGCGTGGGCTTCATTCCTGGCTGTGCTGCTTTCCCGACTTTGGCAGATTATTTAGCTTTTTTGTATCTCAGTTTCCCTACCTGGAAAGTGGGACTAGTAATAAAGTATATGTACCTCATGAAATCATTGTGAGGATTAACTGTTTTAATAGGTATAAAGTACCTAGAACAGAACCGGGAATGTAGTAAATGTTTAGTAAGCATTAGCTAGTATTATCGTTATGGTTACTATAATTTCACCGAAATTGAGGGCAGAGAACGCACTGCACTGTGCTGCGTGTCCTGTGGGGAATTCAGATGGACACCTGAAGACATGGCTACCACCCTAAATGAATGTGTAATCCAATGTGGGAGATGATACTATTCAGGTACTTAGTATATAGAATAGTAAGTACTGTCCCCCCAGTGCTTCACAGGAGGGCCCACGTGTTTTGAGCCCACCCGTACTGAGAACTGTACTGAGAACCGTACTGAGAATAAACCTGAATTCATAATAGAGATCTGACCAAAGGGCTATGAGAATGTGGAAGGGAGGGCAATTGCAAATATGCGGGGAAGATGGAAAATCTCCGCAAAAGATATAAGATTGAGTTTAGATCAGAGAATGCTCTCACAGAGAAAAGCAGTCAAGGATGAGGAAATGTCAGTCAGAAGAAGTTTCTGTAGAGAATCAAGGAGTGGCAATTATTGTAGACTTGGGGAACTGATGAACTGGGGTACTGATTGGTGTGTGTGTGTGTGTGCGCGTGTGTGTGTGTGTGTGTGTGTGAAAGGAAGAAAATGCAATTGAGAGAGGTTGAGGAATCTGCCTTGTATCACGCAGAAGTTTGGAGGCTAGGTGAGAACTCGGGGTCTTTCTTTTTTCTTTCTTTTAAGATTTTATTTATTTATTTGACAGATAGAGATCACAAGTAGGCAGAGAGAGAGGGGGAAACAGTCTCCCTGCTGAGCAGAGAGCCCGATGCCGGGCTCGATCCCAGGACCCTGAGATCATGACCTGAGCAGAAGGCAGAGGCTTAACCCACTGAGCCATCCAGGCATCCCACTTGGGGTCTTTCTGACCCCAAGCCTTGTATTCTAATACACAGTATTTTGTCACAGATACTAGTAGAAAATAGAAAGGAATACCAATTTGGGATCATATTTGGAGGGTCTTGAAGGTCAAGCAAATGAATTTGATCTGTAATTGGTAGTCAGCAAGGGACCTTAAAACAGAGAGGGGACACCATGCTAACTGTGCTTCTATTGGGCATATCGTTTTATGTCTGGTGGGCCAAGTGATCAGAAGGGGAACATTTGAGAGCTGAGAAGTCACAGTAGAAGCATCAGTAGTGGTGTGCAGGCCAGGTCATTGGTGGTTGCTGGAGTCAAGTGACAAGGAATGGCCTCCATTTTGTTCAGCTGGCAGGGAATCATTTTGAGATAACATTATTGGTATATTTGTACTGAGTTGCCTCTATTTTTTTTTTAAAGCATCTTAACCTTAAATACATTTCTATCTAGAAACTTACAGAGAAGCTGCTGGAATACCCGGATTTATCTTTTGTTAACATTTTGACTTAATTTGTTTATTTGCCTTTTCTCCTCTCTCATTCTAAATATGCATATGCATACATACACACATGTATAAACTGATTTTTGTAAACCATTAGGGTGTAGGTTGCATACATTATAACTCTTCACCCCCTAGATTCTTAAGTATGAATCTAAGTATAAATCTAAGAATTTAAGGTTTCCTAAGGATGAGGACATTCTTTAAATAACCACAGTCACTTGTGAATTTCAGGACATGTATAGCATTATTTTCCTTCTAGTATAGGAGCCCATCTAAGATCACATATTTCACTTAATTTTCATATCTCTTTAGTTTTCTTTCATCTGGAACTGTTCCTCAGCCTGTCTTTTTAGTTATGATATCAACAATTTTGAATAACACAACTGCCTCCTTTATTGGAATAGTCCTCATTTGGGGATTTCTGAAAGTTCCTCATCCCTAGATTGAGGCTGTGCCTTCTCAGCTGGAATATTGCATTGAGGATATTGGGCCCTTGTCATGATATCACATTAGGATGCATATTTTGGGGGCACCTGGGTGGCTCAGTGGGTTAAAGCCTCTGCCTTCAGCTCAGGTCATGATCCCAGGGTCCTAGGATGGAGCCCCACATCGGGCTCCCTGCTCAGCAGGGAGCCTGCTTCCTCCCCTCGCTCTCTGCCTGCCTCTCTGCCTACTTGTGATCTCTGTCAAATAAATAAACAAAATCTTAAAAAAAAAAAAAGGATGCATACTTTGTCCACTGGCTCCTCATTAGTCATGTTGATTTTGACCAGTGAAGGTATTGTCCAGAATTTTTCCCCACTAAGGGATTGTTCTATTTCCTTACAGTATAGTTAATAAACTCCCTTTGCAGCTAATGGAAGTTTGTTGAAGACACTTAAGACCATGCAACTATCTTGCTCCTCAACAATATTTCTCTATGAATTTAACTCTGATAATCCTTGCCTGATCCTATCTTTGCTATGATGGTTGCAAAATCGTGATTTTCAGGGCTGTCTGTGTGGCTCAGTTGGTTGAGCATCTGACTCGTGTTTTTGGCTCAGGTCATGATTTCATGGGTGTGAGATCAAGCCCACATTGGGCTCCCCACTCAGCGGGAGTCTGCTTAAAGATCCTCTCCCTCTGTGTTTCCCTCCGTTCATGCATGTACATGCTCTCTCTCTCTCTTCAAATAAATAAATAAATAAATATTAAAAAAATAATAATGATTTTTCCAACTACATTTCATCTCCTGGATCTACCAGCCAGTAATCAGCATTCTTTCTGAGCCTCCCTTTTCTCCTGTTTATTAATTTGTCCACCTACTTTTGGTACAGACTCGAAGATTAACTTCCTTAAATATTTTGGTGCTCAAATTGTCTTAGATTTGGCCTTCAGAAGTTCCTTCAAACTTCTTCCTGTGGCCTTGTGATACTACCTCATTTTTTTTTTTTCTTTTGAGTAGTTTTTAAAACTTTCTCATTTAATCAGCAACCCTTGAACAGACTATGGTCATGTTTCAGAAACTCATCTGCTCATGAAATAAATAAATCCAACTACTAACCTTCATTGATTCTTGGTTAGAAGCCACTTTCCCTGAAAATCATTCACTCTTTTTATAAACTATACAGAGCTCATCTAAAAGTGTTTCTTCTTACAGATGGTCTTGGTTGATTCAGAATTTCAGCACCAAAGCCTGGGCACTTACTCAGTGCTCATTCTACTTCTATGCTCAGATGTTTCCTGTAATTTGAACTCGGTGGATGGTTAAGCTGAAATGTTACCAGGCAACAAAGATCATGACCCATGAATTCAGACAAGTGTATGTTCTGATCATGATACTCTGTGGGGAAGACAGAAGCTGGGGTTAAAAATGGGAGAAGTTTCAGAGAACTCAACACTCTCCTTGGCAGTATTCTTTTTTTTTTTTTTAATTTAATTTTATTTATTTATTTAACAGACAGAGATCACAAGTAGGTGGAGAGGCAGGCAGAGAGAGAGAGAGGAGGAAGCAGTCTCCCCGCCAAGCAGAGAGCCCGATGTGGAGCTCGATCCCAGGACCCTGAGATCATGACCTAAGCCGAAGGCAGAGGCTTAACCCACTGAGCCACCTAGGCGCCCCTCTTGGCAGTATTCTTGCTCTCAAAGGCCTTGGTCCAAACCATTTAGAGATGTGAGTTGGAATATATTCTCTTCCAGCTCATCCTCAGTTGGGGAGACAAAGGGCAATTAAAGAAATAATAAGTTACCAAAGTATCCTTTATTTATAAAACCCTAGGATATATATGGTTATCCAAGGTGAATATACAAATTCGTAGGTAGTGGGCAGTAAAGGTACCCCATCTAGGTTCCTCATATTAGGATGGTACACCCATGCCCAGCTGCTGTGAATGTTGGCCACTAAAGGCTCACACCTGCTCCCTTCTTCAGAGAATTGCCCTAAGTTAATGGGAACCTTCAAACCCAAGTAATTAGGCTAATCTCCTTGGCCCCAGGACAGCCTGAAGCCAAGGACTGATGGATTCAGGGGTATAAAAAGTTGGTCCTTTTACCTCAAATTGAGACCAATTCTGTGATGCAATCCATGTTCAAGACATTCCCATGGGACCAAAGCTGAGGCTGGGACTTGCTTAACTAGTTTCCTTATCCCACCTGCTTCTTTCCCTCCCTTAAAAATTTCTCTCAAGAGCACTCTCAATAAATCATGTGTCTTGGGACCCAAATTCTTCCCAAATCCCAAGCTATTCTTCTATTAAATTCAACCTAAAGAATCCAACCAAATTAATATGGGAAATGTCTTAAAGTTATAAATAATCTCATATGTGATTTTCAGAGTAATCATAAATGTCTATTTTTGATATGAATCATTTGACATAAAGAAAAAAAAATATTTAAAACCATCTCATAATATCCTAGTACTAATACTTTTTGAGCAGCACCACTATCTTCCAGTGATATTGGTTAGAAATCTCAACAATACCTTTGACTTTTTTTTCCCACTAACTTGCTTCCAGTCACCCATTTCTGCAGGTTCTTGAACACCTCTGATCAAGAACCTCATGACCTCTCTTTGACACGTTCTCCTCACTGACATTTTGCCTCCATTCTTCCCCTCCTCTGTTCCCCATAGTTCCTACCATGCAGTCATTTCCCTTTGAGGTAAGACCCACAATGGTCCAATTTGTACTGCCCATCCTCTTTCCAGGCCCACAGACCTGTGAGGCCAGTTGCTCTCTTTATATTCAAATAACACATTGCAAGGATTCTTCATGTATTCTTACCTTTCTTGCTTTTGAACGTGCTTTTCCTTCTCTCAGAATTTGTCTTCCCACTTCTCTGCTTCTTAAAATGCTATCTATAAAAATCCAGTTTAAATGCTTCTTCCCCTGCAAAGCCTTCTAAGAGTCCCTAAATCAAAACCAACTTTTCTTTTTCCCATATTCCCTCAGGGCCATTGTTTCTTTGGGAAGGCTTTTCCCCTACACCTGTATGCTTGTGTTAATTACCAGTGAATGCATCTAACTTTTCCACTGTACTATAAGGCGCTTGAGGAAAATAACTACATTATTATCGACAAAATAACTACAAAGATCCTTCTGATCTTATTGTTCACCCAGCTTCCCTACATTCTGCATGGCCCACAAAAGATGGAAGCAGAAAACTGTCTGCCCTAGGGAATGCCCCAGTCATTTCTCATGGACACACTGCACCTTGCTGCTTGATTTCAGAGCTGTGTGCCCCCATCCACTCTTGCTTTTTGTTGTTGTTGTTGTTCCTGTTTCTTACCCCCTTCTAATTTAGTGAAATTACCACTTGTCTGTTTGAAGTTTTATATTTGGGTACTAGTTTGGCTCTGGATTCAACCCATTTCAATATCCCTTACAGCCTATCCAACAGTTGCTTTTCCCAAAGCACATACTTACTGAGGATTCAATAAATACATGTATTCTGGACCCCATGGAACTACACTGCCCTGTTTGCTTTCCATTAAGTGCTCAGTTTATCAACTAGGAGTCACAAGGAACCGAGAAGCTGGTCAATGGGTAGATTTTACAATCAATAAGTGGGATGCCCTATCTCACTGGGTGGACTCTGGCTCACCCAAACTCAAGCCATTAGCTTTTACAATGGTTTGGCAGATTCAAGTCCTGGTTCATACCTTTAACTTATTTCCTACAAGCTCAGGACACATACAATTTCTCTTGGAGAGTGATGGTGGCCATGATTAGAAGTTCAAAAACATTAGCACGAGAAATTGTGGCAAAGGTTGGGGTGTCCTGGTTTTCCTTGGAGTCAGTGGACTCAGTTGTATTTAGACAGGCTTTTGCTGATTCGTGGGCAAATGTCCATGCAATCCTCTGTTCCTACTTTAGTAGATTTTAACACCATTTTCAGTATTGTCTGAGTTGACCCCTGAATGGATCTTTCTTTTTCTTTTTTTTTTTTTTAAGATTTTATTTATTTATTTGACAGAGATCAGAAGTAGGCAGAGAGGCAGGCAGAGAGAGAGGAGAAAGCAGACTCCCCACGGAGCAGAGAGCCCGATGTGGGGCTCGATTCCAGGACCCTGGGATCATGACCTGAGCTGCAGACAGAGGCTTTAACCCACTGAGCCACCCAGGTGCCCCTGAATGGATCTTTCTAAGTGAAAGTGTGTTATCAGTTGCAAAGCACTATGAAAATGTTAGTTGCAGCTGTTTTAGCAACTGGTATTTCGAGGCAGGAAAAGAAATTCATTTTGGCTCTTCTCTTCTTAAAATTGAGAAGCTCCGAACTCTGACATTTAATTGTTCTCATAATTACAGCAAGAGAGAGGGAGAATTAAAATTAAAATTCAAGCAATTACACGTGCAAGGGCAAAAGTGGCGATTGTGTTAAAATGCATGGCCCGTTTTCACATTAGTTAAGACGGCTGTTAAGAAAAAAAAAAAACTGAGATGCAGGAGGTGGGGGCAGAGCCTATCATGTGAAGATCTTGACCTCATAGTCCCATGATTATGTTTTTAATTCTTTCAGCCCCAAATAAATGTCTTAGATCAAAGAATTATGTGTGAGACATGATGTATTTTTGCACCTTTACAGAAAGACAAGATTTATCCTTAAGAAATGTTCCTAGATCTTTGACATTTGATTTATTATATAGTCATATCTTACATGAAGTTATCAGAAGCCTAAAATGTCTCCTCATTATCCAAATGCCAACACTACATCTAGTTAGACACCAGCCAAATTAGAGGACGGAGTTATAACCAATGGAATCTTAGAAACAGTTTGTAATAAAAAATAGAGAAAACACATTTTCAGTTGAAAGGGCCCTACCTCTCCCTTCTATTGTGGATAATGTTCTCTTTGTTGATTTGCTCATTCATTCCTCCCTAGGTTAATGCATCTTGGAAACTTTCTTGTTTTAACCTTTTATTGTGAAATAATCACAGAGTCACAGGAAGTTGCCAAGAAAAGTACACCAAGGTTCTCTGTATACTCTTCCCCCGGCCTCCCCGCAACTTGCATTAACTATTGCGCAATACCCAAATCTGGAGATCTCTGTTGATGCGATTCGCAAAGCTTATTCTGATTCCATCAGTCAGGCCTGCACGTGGGTGTGTGCACACACACTTGTGTGTTCAGCTCCATGCAGTTTTCTCACTAGTGTAGCTCTGTATAACCACCGCCATAATCAAAGTACAGAAAAACTTTTTTATCCCCATATGATCCTCTCATGTTATTTATCCTTTTTTAAAAAAAATTATTTATGTATTTATTTATTTATTTATTTTAGAGGGAGGGGGTGGGGGGATAGGAAAAGGGAGAAAGAGTCTTAAGCGGACTCTGTACTGAGCATGGAACCTCACACAGGGTTTGATCCCATGACCCTGAGATCACAACATAAGCTAAAACCAAGAGTTGGACACTCAACCAACTGGGCTACCCGCATACCCCTTATTTATCCTTTTATAGCCGTACCCACCCTCTCCGCCATACCCAATCCCTATCAACCACTAACCTACTCTCCACTGCTCTAATTAAGTTATTTCAGGAATGTTATATATGCATGAAAAAGTTGGAAAACTATATAGCTAATCCATGGCCATTCTGTAAATTGGGAGCCTAAAGTTTAAATTTAGTGCCTCAAATCCTGGTTCTGGTTTTGCTGTTCTAAGCAGCATCTACAAATATCCAGGAGAAGTCATGATCATAACTTTCATGAGGTAACCCGGAAGGCTGCCTCATCTTGATTTTCTCTCTTTATTCAAAACCAGTACTCCTGGAACTCAAACCCTAATCTACAACCAGCTGGCTCTGAGCTGAATCTCTTCATGCTTAATGCTAGTAAGCCACTTAGTTAAAATACATACACATATATTCTTAAATAAATATCTGTCTTCCAATGTGCTTCAATGGGTGGATGGTAAAATAATCTGTGGTACATCCATACTAACCATACCCCTCAATAACAAAAAGGCACAGATTCTTAATACACAGAAAAAAACCTGGATAAACCTCAAATTATGCTGAGTGAAAACAGCCAGTCTCAAGAGGATGTATACTTCATTATTCCATTTATATAATATTCCTGTGGAAATGCAGTTTCTAATTCAGAAGATCTGGGTGAGCTTGAGTTTCTATAATTTTTTCAAGCTCTCAGATGATACTGACATTGCTGGCCCACAGAATTCTCTTCACTCAACAGTGAATAAGATGATACCTGAGTTTCCCTTATAACTTTTTTTTAAAAAGATTTATTTATTTGAAAGAGAGAGAGAGAGTGCGTGCACACAAAAGAGCAGGGGGTGGGGCAGAGGGAGAGGGAGAAAGAATATCCAAGCCAACTTCCTACTGAGCATGGAGCTAACGGGGCGGGGGGGGGGGGGGTCCGATCCCACAATCCATGAGATGAGGACCTGAGCTGAAATCAATAGTCAGGTGCTGAACCAACTGAGCCACCCAGGCACCCCTCCCTTATAACTTAAAAATACTTTTCCTTGCTTCCTTTAGACAAGTTTATAGGCTGAGGAGTGAAAATGCTAGGGACAGAAGGCTAACTAACCAGAATTCAGTTACTGCAGATGTGTCATTGAGAAGACCGGGATGCCAGCATGCCAGCCATTCTGCTCCACAGGGGGTCACCTGATATTGCCCAAATCACTGCCTATAACTCCTCCAGAACCACAGCTTTGGCCCCTGCAAGGAGCCAAGGGCAGCAGCTTGCTTGATGGGACTTGGTGAGTCTCGGAGGTAACCAGCTCTTACATGTCCTTATTCTCTTCATGTGGAGCAGCAGACCACACCTCATGCGTGTAGTATTCACAAAGAATTTTCTTCTCATTTCGTTTTGCCTTCATGCTTGAAGGGAGTAGTCTTATTCTAGGTCATTCTAATAGAGCATAATTAGGCCCAGTGGGTTGGAGATTTGAGTTCAAAATAATGATAATTTTGATGATTGTTGCTGTCAAAGTTAGAGGCCTGCTTGTGAAGTGATGAACTCCCTGCCATGACAGGTGTGAAGCACAAAGCAAGAGGATGGTTTACTGGGTCTATAAAAAGATTGTGTGGCAGGATGGCCTAGATCAGGGGTCAGCCATTTTTTGTTGTTGTTGTTTTGTTTTTTTCCTGTAAAGGGTCAAGTAGTAAGTAATTTAGGCTTTTGGGCCAAATGGTCTCTGTCACAACTACTGTGTTGTAACCCCCCGAGGGGCCATAGACAATACATAAGTGAATAAACATGCCTGCATTCTAAAAAAAAAAAAAAAATTATTGATGGACACTGAAATTTGAATTTCATATAGTTTTCATGTTTCATGGAATATTGTTCATCATTTGATTTTTTCCCCCCTACCATTTTAAACTGTGAAAATCGGTCTCAGCTCACAGGCTATACAAAACATGGTGGTAGGCTGCTCTTGGCTTGTGGCCCTTTGTTTGCCAACCTCTGGCCTTAATGAACCTCAAAATGTCAGGAGTCCAAGGGTGTGAGGATTCTGGCCTTGCTTGGAATACTCTGGAAGGTGGCTTCCTCTAGCTGAGAAAAAAAGGATTTGCCTTTATGGGTAAATTCTTACCTTCCACAGGAAAATGTGGTTCAGAGAGATGGACGTTTCATTGAATCTCACCATGCTGGCAGTGTTTGCTCCTTCCTGAGGGAATTGGGATCTTTTCTGACAAACTTTATCTTTCTCTGAGTCCAAACGGTAGACTCAGCCCACAGCCCAGAGCCCTAGCTCAGACGGTTTCACCTTTGTTGAGTTTCCAGGTGTTCTTTCGTCTGGTTTCATCTAGAGAACAAGTTGTGTATGTGGACAGCAGCCCTTAAGAATAATCTCGGGCCTTGTTAAGATTTTTTGAGACTGACCTTCGCGGGGTTTTGAGTTACTGTAACTGGCTGTGAGTGCACCCCTTGGTTCCTGGGTGAACAGCCTGCAACAGCCTCAGGTGTCGTCCACCCCTTCCATCTGATATGGGAATATTTCCCAGGTGGATATTTAAAATGGCTCTCTTTCTGACTGAAGGTCATCTTTGGTCTTGACCTTTCTGCTACCTTTATCTCATCAGTGAATTTTTTTGGATCAGACCAAGGAGGCAGAAAATGATTTGATCCCTGATTACAGAAGAAGAAATGAAGGGGCGCCTGGATGGGTCATTTGGTTAAGTGCCCGACTCTTGATTTCAGCTCAGGTCATGATCTCAGGGTTGTGGGATTGAGCCCTTTATTGGCTCAGCACTCAGTGTGGCATGTTCTTGTCCCTTTCCCTCTGCTCTGCCCCACCCCCAATAAACAAACAAATAAATAAAATCTTAAAAAGAAAAAGAAATGGAAAAGACATAGAGAAGACACAGAGAAGTCCATGGCTGAGCCAGAATGGACATGCACAGTACACAGTTCTCCAATTCTGTTGGTCCTTTAACTTTACGTATAATCTCTATTCTCTTCAGAAATCTATGTACATTTTGTGGATTTAAATGGCTGCATCTCTAGGTATGACACTTGCATTCCAAGACCCTGAAATGGGCTAAGGACTATAAAATACTAACCAGGAAGAAAAAAAAAATGGTTTCAGGGAGAAGTGATAACCCATTGGTAGCAAATAAATGTGGTAGTGCAGGTGAGTAATATACCAAACATAGTACTAATAAAAATAGAATACTTTTATGTATAATATGTAGGGAAGATTTTATTCAGAATTTTAAAAGCCTTCAATTCAGTTCAATTTAACCAACTGACCTGACGAGTTGAAAGGAACTTAGGAAGCATCTGTTGGAATATAGTGGTCGTTCAAGGCTTGGGAATAAATTTTATAAGAACACTAACGCATGGGGTACCTGGGTGGCTCAGTTAGTTAAGCATCTGCCTTCTGCTCAGGTTATAATCCCGGGGTCCTGGAATCAAGTCCTGAACCAGCCTCCCTGATCAACAAGGGTCTGTTTCTCCCTCTTCCTTCTGCTCCCCCTGCTTGTGCTTTCTCTCTCTCACTCTCTCTCTCACATAAAAAAGTAAAACCTTAAAAAAAAAAAAAAAGAAAACTAGAGCATTTACTTGCTCAAATAATTTCAGTGAAATCAGGAAAAGAATTTAAAGATGAAGAGTTAATATCATTAGTATACAAATGCATGAAATAAATTTAAAAAGCAAATGAACTTTATAATTTATAGAAAAAAAATGGTTGAAAAATTTGAGAAGCGGAAAAAACCTCCAGATTACAACGAGAAATCACAGATTTGCATTAAGTTCATTAAGATTAAAAATAACATGATTTAGGGGCACCTGGGTGGCTCAGTGGGTGAAGCTTCTGACTCTTGGTTGCTTTGGGCATTATTTCAGGGTGGTGAGATGGAGCCTGCATTGGGCTCCATGATCCCTGTGGAGTCTGCTTGTCCATCTCCCTCCCTTTCTGTTTCGCTCCCTACTCCCTGGCATTGTGTGCATGTGTGAACACATACTCTCTCTCTAAAATAGATCAATAAAATCTTTAATAAAACAACACAATTTAATAAAACCACAATGAGGAAACACAGCAGAATGGCTAAAATAAAAAAATAGTTTAAAAAAAAGCTGGCGAGGATGAGGAGAAACTGGATCACTCATACATTGTTGATGAACATACAAAATGGTATGGCCTCTCTGGGTCACTTTTGGCAGGTGTTCCTAAAAATAAATATATAATCACCATATGACCAAAAATTGCTCTCTTGGGGGCATTTATCCCAGAAAAATGAAAATGTGTGTTTAGACAAAAACATGAACACAAAAGTTTTTAGTAATTTTATTCATGATAACCTCAACCTGGAAGCCACCCAGATGTCCTTTAAGAAGTTAATGGGTAGGAGCACCTGGGTGGCTCAGTGGGTTAAAGCCTCTGCCTTCGGCTCAGGTCATGATCCCAGGGTCGTGGGATCGAGCCCCGCATTGGGCTCTCTGCTCAGCAGGGAGCCTGCTTCCCTTCCTCTCTCTCTGCCTGCCTCTCTGCCTGCTTGTGATCTCTGTCTGTCAAATAAATGAATAAAATCTTAAAAAAAAAATGAAGTTGATGGGTAAAAAAACCATACTACATTTTTACCATGGATTATTACCGGTGAAATACAAAGGAATAAACTACTGACAAATGCAACAACCTGGATGCCTCCAAAGAATTGTGTTTATTGAAGAGATGCAAGTTTAAAAGGGTTACATACTGCATGATTCCATTTATATAACATTCTTGAAATGACAAAGTAATAGAAATGGAAAACAGGTTAGTGCTAGCTGAAAAGCAGGAGGGGTTGGGGACAGGAGGACAGTGTTTATGTCTTTAAAAGGGCACCATGAGGAATCCTCTGGTTATGGAAATGTTCTGTGTCATGACTCTATCAGTGTAATATCCTGGTTGTGACATTCTGCTCATGTTTTGCAAGATGTTATCATTGGGGTAAGTCGGGTAAAATGTATTATTTCTTGTAACTGCATGTGAATCTATAACTATCTCAACATTAAAACTTTAAGTAAAACTATTGATTCTGATAGCTAAAAGAGATATAAAGAAGTCTCTTCTTGCTTACATATTGGAAGTGGTACCCTGATCATAGATAGGTATTTCTGGAAATATTTTAGCAACACAAAACCTCAATTTTTTTCCTGTCTGTCTTAGCAGTTCTACTTATACAAATGCATTTTGGGGGCATCATTGAACACTCCTATAAAGATTTACATATAAAATTATTCAATGTAGCATTATTTATAAGAGGAAAATATTTCAGACAGACATAATATCTTATGACCAAGACATATTTTAAAGATTTGTGCTGGGTGTATATCATGGACTCTAATGCACAATTCAAACTCATCTTTGTGGAAGAGAGAGAGGCAGTAGAACCCAATGGAGTGGTTAAGCACGTGGACCCTGACACTGTAATTCATGGGATCAAGTTGTGACAGCCCTGCTTCTGTGCTGTGTGATCTTGGACTAGTTACTGAACATCTCTGTGCTACATTTATCCCTTTGTAAGTTACAGATAATGAGGTTGTTGTGAGAGCTAAAAAGGTAAAGGCTGGTGTTCCATAAATACCAACTGATGTGTCTCACATTTTTTGGCCCTTTTTGAAAACGTCCTAGAATGAGCATACTTTATTTTTATATGTTTGTAAAATGAGAAGGAAACAGATATCGTGAAATAAAAGACAGGCAATATAATATACTAATTCATGATGGTAGTAAGTGGGGAAGGATCTTATTTTTCTGTGTGGTTTCCCAGATGGTTTGTGATGTGAGTTAAGTACACTTATAAATGAAGCCTTTATTAATCAGAAAACACAGAATGTTCTATATATGAAGTCTGTGCACCTCTTAAATTTCTCAGAGCTCCCTAACTACAGTCCACTTTCTCTGCCACAGCTTAACGATCTTTACTATTCATTGGCCCCTGCTGACCTTACAGCCTTCGTAACCTGGCCAAGCTATTCTGCTTCCCACACAATTCCTATTGCCAAGTTTTTTTGTTGTTGTTGTTGTTTTGTTTTGTTTTTCAATGCTGTCTAACTTGTAAGCTTCATTTCTTTCACAAAACCTTGCCGCAAATACCTTCAGCCATGGCCTGACTTCTCTTAAAGTTCTTTCTCTGTTCGGTGTCATCCCAAATGATTTAGCACTCATGGTTGCCATGTGGAATGCTATTTTATGGTGGTGTTTTCCTGCACGATGCTGCAAATGGATACTTCTTATACCCTTAACTGGAATGTAAGCCTTTGTGGTCAAGGGCTGTTTTTATACTTCTTTTGTGTTATGCAGAGAGAGTCACGGTTGAAGGAAAGAGAGCCAAGGGGAGCCTGACTGTATGCGCTTAGCCTTCAGTGAGGATGAGTGGAGTCAGTTTCATCCTAAGCTTAGGTACTTGGGCAACTATCTTCCAAGTGACAGGAAGTGGCTTTTCTTTTTTCAGAACCATCATGTAGCAGAAGATAGCGTTAAGGGAGACAAACTAAGATCTGAATTGTGAGACTTGAAAAATCCCAAGTAAGAGTAGCTGGGAAATCTGGAGGTACAGAGTAACTGTGTCTATACTTAGGGGTTGAAGGGCAGCCCTGCCAGGAGGAAGAAAGTGAGGTAAAACATTCTCTTACAAAGCAAAAGCGTTGTAAAACAGTGAGATGTCTTGTTCATATGTAATCTTATGCAATCCCAATACCTAAATAATCACAAGTAACAAGTTTTGTTTCAAATAAGTATATTTGCTAATTTCAACTTTTAAACTTTCCAACATCAATGATATCAATGTTCCTATCAAATTAAAGAGCTAAAATAAAAAAAAAAACAAAGAGCTAAAATAGCGATTATAGATGCCAGTTACAACTTAATATTCACTATGCTTTCTGATTTATTTCTCTACGTTGTTTTGAGCTGCAAAATCACGAAAAGTTTGATTCAGTAAATTTAACAATTGTGAATGATTACAAAATGATGGATTCTGTTGTTTTGTTTTTAAGGAGGTTGTCTTGCAATCTTGAGATTTTAAAAAAATTTTTCTTAAAGATTTTATTTACTTGACAGAGAGAGAGAGAGAGAGAGCAATCACAAGTAGTCAGAGAGGCAGGCAGAGAGAAAGGGAAGCAGGCTCCCTGCTGAGCAGAGCCAGATGCAGGACTCGATCCCGGGACCCCGAGATCATGACCTGAGCCAAAGGCAGAGGCTTAATCCACTGAGCTACCCAGGTGCCCCAATGCTGAGATATTCTTAATTCAACTTGAAGACTTGAGAAAGAACTAAGATATTTTTGGTTAATACATGAAATCCCTGTACTGTTCAGTAACCATTTATACCACATTCTCTATAGCTCCTTTTCATTTTGAAAAGTTCAAAAAATTCAGAAGGATACAGAATAATTTAACAAAGACCTTTCATACCCTTCACTATAGGAATGAACAAATATTAGTGTTTTGCCCTTCTTGCTGCAGATTTACTTTTATAGTTATAGACATGATATTACAGATATTTTAGCCAGCTCCAGAGGCAGCCACTGTCAGGAAATTTCTTTGATTTCCTCCAGCCATCTATATTATATTTTTAACAAATACATGTCTGTATAAAATGTAGGTCTATAATATATATTTTCCAAGCTTTAACAAGTATCAGAATCTACTTCAGGGCTTATTAAAACAGATTGCTGGGCCCCACCCACAAGAGATATCTCAACCAGTAGGTCTGGAGCTGGGCCCCAAAATTTACATTTCTATTTTTAAGTAATCACCACACTCCATGTGGGGCTCAAACTCACAACCCTGAGATTAAGAGTTGCATACTCCACTGGATTGAGCTAGTCAGGTGCCCTAAGAATTTATATTTCTAACATGTTCCCAGGACATGCTGATGTTGCTAGTGTAAGCATGAGATTTTTAGGATGATTTATGTATATTCTTACTTTTAAAAATTACTCACTGTATAATTTATCATTTAAAAAAATTTTTTTAAAGCATTCTGTAAGTAATCATGTATCACTTGTTTTAATTCAAAATCACGTTCCCATTGTCTGTCCATGTGAGACATATCTATGCATAGTTTATTCAAGTGCTCTAGAACAATTCTATGTCCCTTTTTCCTGTTATTCTGGTTTTTCCCAATTTTTGCTATATAAACAAGGCCACACTGAGCACTTTTCTACATGTCTACTAGTGTAAATATGCCATAAAGCAAAATGGTTGAATATTAGTGATGTGCAATTTCACATTCTCTAGATACTACCCAGTGGAACCACTTCAAGGCAGTGGTTCTAGTTAATAAAAGTTCCCAATGTTTGCTATCCTCGCTGACCCTCAGTTATGTCACACTTTGGTCTTTTGCACAATTAATTTTGTTAGTTCATGTTTTAATTTGCATTTCCTAAATTTTCAGTGAGGTGGAGCATCTTTTCACATTTATTGGTTATTCAGATTTCAACTTCTCTAGATTAAATATTCAAATATTTTCCTCTTTTTATTTTGCATGTTATCATTTTATTACTGATTTTAAATGAGTTTCTCCTGTATGTTCTTTACTCATTCTTTGAGATGTAAATACTATGAATATTTTATCCTCCTAAAATACCAGTAAGAAAGAAACACTAGTTTTTAAAAATGGCAAAAGGGTAGAATGTATGTTATAAAAGAACATACATGAATGGCTAGTAAGAGCATGAAAAGGTGTTCATTATCACTCGTTTTCAGGAAAATTCAAATTAAAACACAGTGAGATATCACTATAAACCTATGGGGATCCCGGAAATCAAAAAGACCATCAATAGCAAGTGTTGGAACAGATTAAGAATCACAGATATTCTAATAGGTTTCTAATCAGAATGCAAATTGGTAGAACTACTTTGGAAAAATCATTTGACAGTTTTTTTTTTTTAAATTGAGGAATCATTGACATAGCATATATTAGTTTAGGGTATAAAATATAATGCTTCAATATATACATATTTGGAAAATAATGAACATAGTAAATCCAGTTGACATTTCATCACCACACGTAGTTACATATTTTTTTTTTCTCATGATGAGAACTTCCCAGATACAAACTCTCCTAGGTACTTCCAAATATGCATACAGTATTATTAGCTATAGTATTTGGCAGTTTTTTAATAAAGTTAAACATGCACCTATTCTATGACCCAGCAATCCCATGCCTAGATATGTGCCCAAGAAAAATGAGGGCATGTGTCTACCTAAGCCACATATGCAAATGTTCATGACAGTGTGATTCATACTAACTTCAAACTGGAAACAACCCAAATGTCCATCAGTGGGAGATGCATAAATAAATTGTGGTTTATTCATATAATGAATATGCTCCATAATAAAAAGATTGATTTACTGACAGATGTTTTTATGAATCTCAAAAACATTATGCTGAATAAGAGAAGTCAGACACAAAGGAACACACTATATGATTCCTTTTATTAAAAGCTCAAGAATCATCAGGATAGTGACTGTGCTGCTAGGTATATGGTGGATATTGATTAAGAAGGGCCTGAGGAACTCTCAGGGCTGTTAAAATATGGAAATAGCTTGACCTGCTGGTGGTTCTGAGACTGCATACGTAGGTAAAATTCCTATACACTGAGAAGCTGTGTATTTTGCTATATGTGAAATAATTATTTGCTAAAACAAATCGTAAAGAATAGAATATCTAAAGCTCTCATTTTATTGAAATGACAAGAAGAGAATTTCTTTGGGAGAAGAAATGAGTGGTAACTTGCTTTCATATAATAAAGAAATAGGTGTTTGATAATGACTGCTGGAATTTTGAAGATAATCACTATAGAAATTAGAAAGTACACTGCAACAGGATTAAGAGTTGAGAAAGCAAAGTTAAAAAAATGCAAAATGTGAAGAAAGGTGAACAGAATAAAATGAATGCTTAATTGTTACCTTAAATGAAAGCAAGTTGAATTCTCCTATGAAAAACAGAGATGATTAAATTCATTTACAAAATATAGTTTTACATTATTTCATGGGCTATAAAAATGGGGGCAGAAACATTACTAGATAATAAAAAAAAGAGATCAAGTGGGGAAAGAGGACAGAAAGAGATGGTGTGCCAAGTGTAAGAGGTATGATTTATCAAGAAAACACTTGTCTTACACTTATATTTACTAAACAACAAAGAAAATTACATATGTGTATGTACATATATATGTATATATAATATTGTTCTATGTAAGTTATTGCCTTTCAATTTTTATTTATTTTAATATATTTAAAAACAGATTATACAATTTTTTTGGATTTTTAAGAAATTTTTTATTTTTTAAATTTCTTTTCAGTGTACCAGAGTGTGGTGCCTATACACAATTTTTAAATATGTGAAATGTATAAAAATGGAAAAGCTGTCATTGACATTGAATGAAGTTATAAGCTTAATTTATGGCTTTTTTTTCATAAAATTTCTGACAATGCTTAATGGTTTGACTTTTAATGAATGAAGCAAAAATAATTATTTTTAGGCTGAGATTATTTTGCATAAAAATTACATTGTTACTTCATAGGAATGGCTATAAGATTCTTTTGCAAAAATTCTAAAGGTGAGCCATGATAATAAATAACTATCATCACAGAATGACATGGAGGACAAATTGTCTGGCTTTCTCCCATAGGCATCTGAAAAAGAATGATAGATATTCCCTTCCTGGTCACTGCAGCCCCTCCAGACCCCTTCACCAAACACAGGCATCACACTGAGTATGGGACACTTGGGATAGGAAGACTTGGTGTCCTGCCATCTGAGTTTCTCTGGCTCCAGGAGAGAATTACCAGTTATCTTTGAAAGTTTGGCTCTTTTGGGTTCTAGAGCTAGATTGTCTTAGAGGACAAGAAACTTTAGGGCTATGGAGGGTGAAGTCTGGTGTTGGAATCATGGTGGGAACTTGCATCCCACTGCCATACAATATTCTGTGAGTGGCAGGACCTCTAAGACTGTCAAGAATGTGCCTACACCATTATCAGGAAGCTTCAAGTTCTGGGAGCAAAATCTAGGAGTCCTCTTTGGTCAAGGCTATGTGCAGATGAGCTTGGTCACAGCTCTTTTCCTTCTCAGTATCAGTGCCCAGACTACAAACAAAGATCACCACTAATGGCAATAGAATGTAGCCAAAGAAGCATAGGAAAAATGATAAATCTCCTTAGGCATGGCTTGGAGTCAGGTTAAATTTAACTTAGAAAAGTTTTAAAAATATGATGGTTCCTTCCCTGCAATGTTTGGGAGTGAATTCATATTGCCCATATTATATTTTATTTTATTTTTTTACAAGTGACTTGTCTGAGCATTTTTTTTTTGCATGTTTGTTTTAAGTTACTGTTTTTGGCATGATTAGCATCAGCTCAAGAATCCACCTGGTGCTAATAGATTTCTAGCTTCATCTTGAGCATTCTTGATCTTGCCATTTGCATCATCAAATTTTCATTTCAAATAGTCTGGTTTTAATCAGCAAACCATTTCTTGCTTAAATAACCATTGTTTGACCCAAAAGAAAAAAGTATTAAAAATAAAATAGATAAGAAACACATTAAATATATACCAAATATAAAATTTTGCATAATGTACTTCTACCCTGATGGAGCATATTATACATTCTTTTATTACTGTACAGCCAACTGGGATTTCACAACAGGAGGGTATGCAAAACTGATTTGCCTGAGTCTTACTTGTATTTAATAGAGCACAGCGTCCTTGTTCTGTAGGTTTGAACTTACTTGTACATTTTTAAGTAGATGGATGTGCATGGGCCTGAAGTTACAAAAGGTCAGTGCAGAACAGCAACCTTTCATTTCCATAACACATTTACACTGAGTTCAGATACATAAGATCCTCTGCAAACTCAGGATACACTTTAATTAAACCGAGACAGGAGGAGGGCTTTTATTTAGAGAATTGCACAAAAATGAGTTGCCCACAGCATAAATTACAACATTGGTAAACCTCAGTGTATTCAGCCTATATTTTAATAGATGTGATTTTTAAAAACCATTTTAAGAGGAGTTCAAAATATTCAAAATGGAAAAGTTGAAGTAGGAAATTGTGAAGCCCAGACATATCTCTATACAGTTCTGAGATATTTAGAGAAGTAAGTTGACACTTCCAATTCGTTGACCCTTTGAATCCATATTTTCATTGAGTACTGGTTTATTCATATTATTATACAGGGCCTCATGAAATAGATTGGCCTACTCCAAACTCAAGCAATATGTAAAGTAAAAGTCACATACGTAGTAGAAGTTCATGTAATCCTCATCTTCTGCAGTTGAGTATAGTGACAAGATCATTTCAGGGGATGTAGTACGCTGGTAGAATTGGGTGAATCCTTATGGGTTTTCTTAGACAAATGCATTTTGTGAGCAATCACAATGAGAGGGTTGGACTTCTTCATTTCGTATGTATAAGTGATTATTTTCCCGAGAAAATTACCCTCGGTGCTTCTCTAAACTATAAAAAGTATTCAATATCGTTTGTATATTTATATTCAGAGTATAATCACTTATATCATATATATGTTATTTGGCAGTGTGTTTGAAGGCAAAATTCCCAAGGGGAAGGTGGAAAGTATCTCAGGAGAACATAATTTGTTTTTTAAAAAATAGCTTTATTGAGGTAGGGTTGACATAAAATAAATTGAACATGTTGAAATTTATTAAGTTTTGATGTATGTATAAGTCCATGAAACTAACACCAGCATCAAGATAATGAACAAGATAATGAAAGTTCATTACTTTCAAGAGTTTTGCCATGTCTCTTGGTAATTCCTCCTTCCTGCCCTTCCGTTTTGGATATGGATTTGGTATTCTGAAGTCTTTGTAAACTTACTTATTAGTTTTAGTAGCTATTTTTTAAGAAAGATTTCATCAGATTTTCTAAATGCAATTTTGGGTAGAGATGATGAGAGTACATATCCCTGCCTTTTTTTGGATCTAAGGAGAAAAGTATTTAGTCTTTAGATGTTAAGTATGACATTAGCTGTAAGTTTTGGATAAATGCCCTTTATTAGGTTAAGGACATTTCTTCTATCCCTACTACATTAGGAATTTCTATCCGGAATGGGTGTTGGATTTTGTCAAATGTTTTCTTCTACATCTGTGAAGATGAGCGTAAGTCTTTCCTTACTTAGTTTTATAATATAGTGACATATATTGATTTTCTGACACTAAACCAACCTTGCACTCCTGAGATAAACCTTACTTGGTTAGGATGTGTTATCCTTTTTGTATACTTATGTCATCCTTATCTTTCTCTTTCTGTATGTAACATTTCTTTTTCTTTTTTTTTTTTTTTTCTGGCTGCCTTGAACATTTTCTCTTTATCAGTGATTTTGAGTAATTTGATTATAATATGCTGTGATGTCATTTGCCTCTTATTTATTGGGGTTGGTTTTTTTTTTAAAGATTTTATTTATTTATTTGACAGACAGAGATCACAAGTAGGCAGAGAGGCAGGCAGAGAGAGAGGAAGGGAAGCAGGCTCCCTGCCAAGCAGAGAGCCCGATGTGGGGCTCGATCCCAGGACCCTGGGATCATGACCTGAGCCGAAGGCAGAGGCTTTGACCCACTGGGCCACCCAGGTGCCCCTATTGGGGTTGGGTTCTTTGGGCTACTTAGATCTGCCAGTTTTCATCAAATTTGGGGAATTTTCAGCTGTTACCACTTCAATATTTTTTTTCCATCTCCCCCTTTCCCCTCCCTCTGGGCACTTCCCTAACATATATATGAGGTCCTTTGATGATTTTGCATAGCTCACTAATGTTCTGCTTTATTGTCATTGTTCTCTTTTTATCTGTTTCATTTTGCTTTACTTCTATTGCTATGTGTCCACATTTACTATTTTTTCCTGCATATCTAAACTGCTGTTAATCTCATTCTGTGTAATTTTCTTCTCACACATTGTAGCTTTCATCTCTAGAGGTTTCTACACATATATGTAGTGATCAGTACTCAGCTAAAAACTCAAGTGGAACCTTCTGCTTATTTCTCCGGTCCTCTCTATATTCAGTTCTCCCTTTTCTGGTCCTCCGTTCATGAACTTTATTTATATTGGCCTGCCAAGACTCTCATCTCTGTCTTCTCAACTCAGAGAGTCTGCTGGTCTCATCCTGCATTCTCTTTCCATACACCAGGGACTGGAAACCCTCTAGGCAGTCACCTGGGACAATCATAGAGCTAACCTTGTTTGTTTCCTGTCTCTTGGGGATCACTGTCTTTTGATACTCAGTTTCTTGAAATATGTTTCATATATCTTGTATGTTTCCTGGTTGTTTCAGGTATCAATACAAATAGGGTCCCCATTACTCCCATCTTGGCCAGAAGTGGAGTCCAAATCATTTAGTTTTAATTTCCTTTCATACAAGCCAGTTTTTGTCTATGCACGTAATTAGCCACACTAACTCTTTTGGTTAAATTCTAAATCTTTAATAGAGTGGTTAAATTTCACCACTTTGAGTAATATTTCAAGTGCTTCTCCCAACACAAACCATTGCCCTTTTAAAGTGATGTGTGGGGGATTCTGCACACGATTATTACCATTCACACTATAGGTGCAGCTTGCTTAAAAATAAATTATGGGGCGCCTGGGTGGCTCAGTGGTTTAGCCTCTGCCTTCGGCTCAGGTCATGATCCCAGGGTCCTGGAATCGAGCCCCACATAGGGCTTTCTGCTCAGCAGGAAGCCTGCTTCCTCCTCTCTCTGCCTGCCTCTCTGCCTACTTGTAATTTCTATCTGTCAAATAAATAAATAAAATCTTTAGAAAAATTAAAAAAAATAAATTGGATATATGAGGATATTGATAGTTAAAGAGTTACTTTAAAATTTCCTCACTTTTCACAAAGATTTGCCATTAAATTCCTGCCTTCCAACTGCAGTTTTCTTGCTTTTAAAAAATTTACATTCAGGGACACCTGGGTGGCTCAGCTGGTTAAGCGGCTGCCTTCGGCTCAGGTCATGATCCCAGCGTCCTGGGATCGAGTCCCACATCGGGCTCCTTGCTTGGCAGGGAGCCTGCTTCTCCCTCTGCCTCTGCCTGCCACTCTGTCTGCCTGCCACTCTGTCTGCCTGTGCTCGCTATCTCTCTCTGGCAAATAAATAAATAAAAAAAAAAATACATTCAGTTTTTGTTACAAATACTTCATTTTAAGAAGATATAAAATTTAATTTGCAGAAATTTCTCAGTAATATATCTGTTGAGAAGCTGCAGTAGTTCAAGGGCAAAGTTGGGAAGCTCTTGGCAGAAAATATGAAATCCATGGGCTGATGATGTGTGCTGGATTGTGCAATGGAGTCCTGCCAACATGTCTTCCAACCATGAGAAGTCTTTCCAAGGAAAATGACCCTGGCAACCATAGAGAGCGATCCTTGTTTGCACACCTGGTAAGCTGGTGGGTTTCCTGCAGAGGAGGTTAGTTCATCCCATGTTTCATTGCACAGAACATTTGGAGGGGAGACAAATAAGAGAAAACTAGGATCAATTTATCTAGTCTTTTTAGAAAATAAAAGGGAAAGAAATAATTTGGTAATCTGGGTTCCTTGGAACTTTAAACATCTATAAAAGAATGACGTTACCCTTCTGATCAGACCGATTGAGAGGGGCACAAGGGAGCCTTCTAGGGAGCTGGATATATTCTAGGTTTTGCTCTGGGGAGTGACTATAAAGGTGCATGCCTACAAACTAATTGAGATTTAAGATTCATGAACATTACCATATCCCTGTCATTTCTAAAAAAATATTTTTTAAAAGGGAAGTAAATCTAAGACTACAGGGTCTGTTGATCCTGGAAAGGTATTTGAATATTCACAAGGCACTTATCACATTTTATATTTTTCAAAAGGCTGTCATTTGGGAAGATAATGTCAAAGTGGTATTGTGTTTGTAAATAAGGAGGATACTAAAATCAAGCAAAGTTCTCAGTTGGAAAAAATGGTTTGAGTAACAAATGGAGCATTAACTGTGTGTTAAATGGTAAAATTCTAACTTTGTCTTTGGGTAGTATCAGTAAGTATATAACAGCTAAGTTATGAGTACATACATTCTGATAGGGAATCATTAAGTAGAACTTGGGTTTCAGGAAGTCTTGCTTAATGTTTGAGGTTGACATCATATGGGACAGTTAGGCTTTCCAACTAAATATCCCTTATTGCCACAATCAGAGAGGGTATATAGCAAGGGACAGCAAACTATGCCTCATAGCAAATTTGGGATGCCACCTGTTTGTGTCCCCCCAAGATGCATAAGTTGAATCCTAACCCCCAAAGGAACGCTATTAAGAGGTGGGGCCTTTGGGAGGTGATTAGGTCATGAGAGCAGAGCCTTCTTGAATGGTGTTTGTGCTCTTATAAAAGGAGATCCAGAAAGGTCCTTTATGTCTTCCATCATGTGAAGACACAGCAAGAGTTGCCAAATGGGAACTATGAAGAAAGTCATAGAATACAAAGAATACAACCATGCAAGCACCTTGATCTCAGACTTTCACCTTCCATAAATAAATAAATATGAGAAATAAATATTTGTTTTCAATAAACTACTCAACCTGTGGGATTTTGTTATAGCAGCCTACATAGACTGAGATAGCATTTATATTTAGAACTAAGTTTTATAGTAACACATCCACACTCCATTTATTTAATATTGTCTTTGGCTACATTCATATATAAGAACTATGTTGAATGATCAGGCAAACTCCACATGGCTTGCAAAGCTTAAAGTAGGCACTATCTGGTCCTTTGTTGAAAAAGTTTGCTAACTCCTGGTCTACAAGAAACATCACCCATAATTACCACTCTATAATTTTTATTTTGTGTACATAGAAAAATGCAGTGTATTATGCTCAGACCATGATGTAGGCACCTGTAAGGGGGAAAGCAGGCTCACAAAAATCCCTGTATTTATTTCACATAGAAGTTCTGTGATATAAAGGTGTTTTCTCAGTCAATTGAGCAAATGCATATTAGGGAAGGTAAATAAGCAGTATCTTTCCTAAGCCCTCACATCTAAGAAGTGGCTAAATCCAAATTGAACTCATATCTGACTTGCCGCAACCCCTTTCTCATACAACACGGAATTTCCAATTCAGATTTGCAAACTATAAACCTTAGACCAACAGTGGGGTGAGTATGGAAATGCTATGTGCTTATACCAGGTTATGAGCAGTACGGTGGCAACAGATAAGACTGTGAAACCAAGACTTGAGGAAATAAACCACAGGTGAGCTATATCCTGAGTCTCTTGTCAGAGCCATTGAAGTTGGATTTCTCAAGAAGGGAACTGATGTTTCTTTCATCAGTTATCTTGGTAATCAATCACCCAGGTAAAGCCTTCCCCTCACTTTTCCCGCTGTGTATAAGATCTGTAAGAAATACGATCAATTCATCAGGAGATTAATCTATGCATGGGCCTTTGTTTTTACTTTGTGTAATTTTCTTCTTTCCTACATGCAAGCAGATCATTTTGTTTTGCATAACATTTGTAGCTCTGATCTTCTCTGCCTCTGAATTAAAGGTTGGGACAGCCTGAGTGATGTTGGGGAACATGGACTCATGGAAAGAATGGGATAAGAGGTGAATATCATTTAAAACAACACTAACCTCTGGCTCTTGGAGGGATAGAAGGGCAGACAGAATTCTAGAAATCTCCCCAGGTCTTCTACCCTCTCACAGAAACTGGCTTTTCATTTCTCTGCAGGAGCCAGGTACAGTGTGCCTCAACAAAATGTTGATGGCCCAGCTCGTGGTTCTTACACATGGGTGAGGCAGAGGAACACTGATCATGGTCTATACAGAACCTTCTTGTTTTCTAAATAAAGGAATAATGCTCAAGTTTTTGCTATTTGAAAACACTCTGATGACCTGGGCACTAGCCACACCAATTTAGGGCCCACTGAAATAATCTCAGTTCACAAGAAAAGCCCAGTCCCTTATCCAGAGTATGTTGGGTTCTGCTCCTGAAACAGAAGAGGTTAATCTTGGGGAAAGGATAAAAATTTGGAGATGTTGATTGTGTTTATTTCTGAAGACTGCTGTAACGAATTACTATAACCTTGGTGGCTTAAAACAACAGAAATATGTTCTTACAGTTCTGGAAGCCAAAGTATGAGATCAAGGTGTTGGCAGGGCCATCACGCTTCAGAGGGTCTTGGGGAGATTCATTCCTTGCCTCTTCCAGCTTTTGGTGGTATTGACACGCCTTGGTTTAAGGTCACAACACTCCAACCTCTGCCTTTGTTGTCACATTGCCTCTTCTTTTATGTGTCTCCTTCTCTGTATATCTGTCTCAACACTTCTGCCTCTCCCTTATAAGGATACACGTGATTACATTTAGGGCCCATCCAAATAATGCAGGATAGATTCCGACTCAAGATCTGTTAGATAATCACACCTTCTGCCACATAATCTCAGGTTCTGTGTAGTTAAGATGTAGACATATCATTTTTAGCAATACCATTCAGCCCATTACACAGATTTTTAAGGAAGAGTATATGAGAATCTTCCTCTCTCTGAAAATCAGAATGTCTTTGTTTATTTCTGACTCTGTGATCTAGAAAAGCCTGGGAAATGTAGGCCATAATAAGCTGGTGGCTAGCCCAGTTGAGATTTTCTATGGACCTGGTCTTGGGTGGTTGTTGCCCATTATGCTGTGGTCATGCCTTTCTTCCATTATCTTTAAACATCGAGGACACTTTGTTAAACATTATGGGCAGGCCTCTAGTGTATTCCGAGGAATCAGGATGGGACTTGTGCCCATATGTGGGACAAAGAGATATAGTGATGGCTGTGTCTTAAACTTCCAGGGGTAATCTCACCCAGCAGAGCTGGCTGATATTAGAGTATAGGGTAATCCTGCGAGGGCCCTGGGAAAAGGGAAAGTTGCTAAATTGGAAAGACAGGGCACAGGAACATGAAGGCTTTGAGTGACCATGAGGCAGTGCCATGGAAAGCTCCACAAAGCAGCTAGGGGGCATTTTGAGGTGACAGTAGAGTGTAGTCTTTTCCCAAAAACATCCCAGGAGACCTGAAGGCTCAGCCCATAATAATCCTCTTGGATTAATAATAATCCTCATCGGCACCTGAGTTATTGTTTATAAAGTAAGCATAAGAAATATTGCTATTTGGGGAGGAGTGATGACTTCCAATACAAGGGCAATTTCACCTCAGGTTCACTTCAACTAAGATATGTTGAATACAACAACATTCTCCATGCTATTACTGGAGAATGGAGGTTTATGATTTGAAATAATATAGCTTAATTTTTTGTTCATCTCTGTGATTTTGTTATGTGTCATTGGATCAACTACACACCTCCTATTTCCTTTGTAGAAAAAATATATATAATTTCACAGTTGAGAGCCATAGTCTTGGGGAGCATGGGCACATCATAATGGCTGTTAATTCAGACCTACTGCAGGGCTGTCAAATGCAAACAGTGAATGGTGACGCTACAGGTAAATTGAAACAGAAAGAAGCCAAACTCCTTTTGTAAAATTTAAGAACGATGAAAAGGTAATTTAAATACAGAATTAATCCTGATGAATCATTTGGCAAGATGTATTGGCATCTTCTAGGTGTGGAGTTTATAGGCAGATTCAATGTATCAGGCAAGAAATGGACAGACAGTGGATGTGAAGCACAAGACAATGGGGTCCTTTGTTCAAATATTGCCGTGATGTGATTTTCCTGGTTTTTATGTCATACTGGAAGAAATGGTGATGCAAGTTGGCAGTAGGATATATCAATATTTTCCATCTCCAAAATGTCACCAGCAGTTAGGAAATGGCAATTTCAGTCACAAATCTCATGGACACTATTTATATTATATATAGAAGGAAATTTGAAAATACATTGCATATTGTAAATCTCTATTGCTGAGTTAACTCAGTATGAGAATCCTTGAACTGGTTCTTATTTTAAAAGGTATCCAAATCAACATGTGCCATAATATGAAAATGGCCAGGGAATGCTGCTGATGTTTGGAGCGGGTGGTAATGGGGAGGTGCACTGCATGATCTGGGTGTTGGGAATTATACTTCCATAGCCACCCCTGGTAAGGTTTATGTGTCCTTTATCAACCTAGGTGTCAGTAATTCAGAACAACAGGGAAAGGTTGTGCAAAGAGTTTTAACATGTATTAATCAACTATTGTGTGCTGGGCATGTGCTAAGAACTGTCAGGTGTGATATTCAATTTATTCCTTTCAGTATCAATGTTAGGCATAATTACTGCATGTTTTAAAGATTAAGATGTAAGGAGAAGAGAGATTAAAAAAAAAACTTGAACAAGTTCGGTCAGTAAACACAGAATCAGGACTTAAATTTGAGTCTTTCTGAGTATTGATCCTTTCAATAACATGATACCTCTGAAACAAGTAGAACATTCACTAATTAATTGAGTAAAATTTTAACTTAAGATGGATGCTTCCTTATAAGTATTCTTAAAATCCTCTCATACAAACTCCTTAAGGTGGTAAACCTGTAAGGAATTCCTTATTCTCAGCTGGCTATTAGTTTATTGCTTTGTTATCATCGTTAAGCAGTTAAATCACTGGTTCCCATGGTTTTTAATTATGCAACACTATTAGTAAAAATTTTGTTATTATGTACATGAATTTATATATTCTGCTATAGTATACTTATAACACTATAAATGAATATATGACCTGCTACAATAAGGTAGATTGTACATTATAAAGCTAAAACAAAATAGAAATGTAAAAACTGAGAAAAGATGGTATAAATAATTTAAACCATTATTAAAATGTTTTCTATACTGTTTTATCATGTATTGTCGTTATATCATTATGTTATTTGTTTTATGAATCATGCACACATAAATATTCTTAGTAATAATAAGATCAAGTTATTTTTATTTATTTTATCATAATTTTTTAAACTCTTGGCTTGAAACTTACAATAGCACAATTTTAAAGTTTTAACCTCAATTCAGTATATAATTTTATTTATATAAATACATTTTTGAATACTTATAAAACTTGAAGTATAATTAACATGCAATGTTATATAGCATACTGATTTGACAATTCTATACATTACTCAATTCTCATCACATAAGTAGTCACCACCATGCAATGTAATATTATTGACTCTCTTCCTTATGCTGTATTTTTCCTCTCTGTGACTTATCTATAATTGAAAGTTGGTACCTATTAACCACCTTTATCTATTTCATCCATCTCCCTACCATCTCCCCACTGAGAGCCACCACTTTGTTCTTTGTGTTTAAGAGTCTGTTTTTTTTTTTGATTATTTGTTTCATTATTCATTTTTTTTTTTTTTTTTAGATTCCACATGTGAGTGAACCAAAAGGTTTTGGTCTTTCTGTGTATGGCTTATTTCACTTAGCATAATACCCTCTAGATCTGTCCATGTTGTCCCAAATGCCAAGATCTCAGTCTTTTTTATGGCTAAGTAATAGTCCATGGTATAAATACACTACATCTTCTTTATCTCTCAATGGACACTTGAGTTGCTTCCATATTTTGGCCATTGTAAATATAACTGAAATAAACATAGGGGCACATATATCTTTCTGAATTAGTGTTTTCATTTTCTGTGGGTAAATACCCAGTAGTGGAATTACTGGATCATATGGTACTTTTATTTTTAACTTTTTGAAGAACTTTCATACTCTTTTGCAAAGTGGTTGCACCAATTTCCATTTTTGAATACTTTTTGAAGTATACCATATATTAAGGAACATGAACAAGCTTTATATGTATAATTAGATGAATTATTATAAAATGCACATAGCCAGGCCAAAAAAATAGAACAACCCTCTATCTCATAAGCTACTTTTCTGATCCCTATAGTAACTATGCCTTCAGTCTCTTCTAATGGGATATCTTCTAATAGTGTTTTCTTTTCTTTTTTTTTTAAAGATTTTATTTATTTATTTGACAGGCAGAGATCACAAGTAGGCAGAGAGTCAGGCAGAGAGAGAGAGAGAGGGAAGCAGGTTCCCTGCCGAGCAGAGAGCCCAATGCGGGACTCGATTCCAGGACCCTGAGATCATGACCTGAGCCAAAGGTAGCAGCTTAACCCACTGAGCCACCCAGGCGCCCTAGTATTTTCAACCTTTACATAAAGGGATAACATAGCATCTTCTCTTTCGTGAGTGGTTTCTTTTATTCAACTTTATGTTGATTTCATATTATTCAACTTCATGTTTGATTCATCCAGGTTGTTGCAAGTAATGACAATTCATTCATTTTCATTGATGGGCAGTGCTTATTTGTGTGGGCATAACAAATTATTGATTAATTTTAATATTGATAGGCATTTAGCTTGCTTCAGATTTGTGGATATTACAAACACTGGTACTATAATCACTTTTTTAACATATTCTTTATTGCACATATATCCCATATATCCACATTTCTATTAAGTTCTAGGACTATGATTGCTAGGTGATATGGTAAATAAATAATTTAGTTTTATGAGAAACTGCCAAAAAGTTTTCCAAAGTAGTTGTAGCATTTTACATTCCCACCAGCAATGTTTGAGAGATGCCCTGTATATGTACCAACTCTTGAGATTATCATTCTGGATAATTTTAGCAATTTGGTGGTATGTAATAATAGGTATCTCAATATCGTTTTGATTTGCATTTTCACAATGACTAATGCAATTCTGTACCTTTTTTATATGTTTAATGGCCCTTTGGATAGTCTCTTTCTTTTTCTTTTTCTTTTTTGAATAGTCTCTTTTTGAGAAACAGCCATGTAGGAACTTTCCCCATTTTTCCCTAGGATTATTTGCCCTTTTAAAAAATATATTGAGTTGTGAGAATGTTTATATTCTCTAAATACAAATCCTTCATGGATATACATTATTTATTTTACAAATATCTTTACCCATTCTCTGGCTGGCCTCTTCATCCCCGTAATTGTGTGTTTTGATGAACATAATTTTCTAATATAATTAATTTTCATTTTGCCCATCTATTTCTTGGTGGTTAGTGATCAAGTCTTATTTATTTGCCTATTGCCTTATGGTTATTGGTTTATGCTTAAGTAACTTTTTCCTACAGCAGTCACATGAAGGTATTTTCCTATATTATGTACCAGAAGGTTTTTGTTAACCATTTATGATTTGTTCTACCATCATGCTCAGCCTGGAATTGATTTTCTATAGAGGATAATATGTGAAAGTTTGCATTTTTCTACATGGATATATATTTGACCCAGAACCACCAATTGAAAACCCAGCCTTTAGCTATCACTCTATAGTATCACCTCTGTTATAAATCAACTATCATGCTTGGGTCTGTTTTTGGACTCTATATTGTGTTCCATTGATCTATTCATCTCTCTTTCAGACAGTCCTACGCTAATTTATTTACTGAGGTTTTATCTTGTAAAGGGTAGTATAAGTCACCGTACCTAGGACTTTGATCTTCCAGATTATTAGAATTTCTTGTCCCTATTCACTTGCCTATATTCACATATAAACTTTAGTATCAACTTATTAATTTCCACTAAAAATGTGGCAGATTTTAAAGAGATTTCATTGGCCCTATAGATTAATTTGAAGATTACTAACATCTAAAATATATTGAGCCTTTTAATATAGGAAAATGGTAAATCTCTCCTTTTTGGAAGGATTTTTTTCATTTCTTCAGATTTCTTTAGTTTCTTTTTTTTCTTTGTAGAGGTTTCAAAATTCTTCATTAGATTTTTAATAGCTATTTGATTTTTATCATGCTATTATAAATGGTATCCTTTTTTAACTGATTACATTTCAGCATTTATTAACACTTTGGTAAAAACACCTGTGCTTTTGAATAGCAACAACAAAAAAGTATATCCTACTTGAATAAAACCTTAAATATATCAAAGAGGGTGAACAGTGTTCACAGCATCAATCTTATGATCTCCTCCAACATAGAGAGGAAGTTAATCTATCAGGAATTATGATGCAGGATCTTTAGTGTCTAAGTGAAAGATATCAATTTTAAAAAGAGAATTTTCTAATTATTTCTTGATAGAATACAGGATTGAGATAATTCTCTAATTGATCTTGTATCCAGTGCCCTCATTATTTTTATTTATCAATATAATTTTTTTAACTTTTGGATTCTCTACATGAACAATTATTTCATCATTTAATGAAAATTTTATTCCTTCATTTTATATTTTTTCACCTTTTATTTTATAATCTTCCTTTACTGCACTTGCTGTGCCTCTAGTACAATAATGATTGGAAGTATGATTACAGGTATCTCTGTCTTCTTCCCAAGATCATAAGAAAAGCTTGTTTATATGCCCTTTATCCAAGAAAGTTACTGTCTATGAGTTTTTATCATGAGTACTGAGATTTATTCAATACTTTATCCTTTCTTCTCTCCATGTGGCGAATGATACTGAATGAGATATGAATGTGTACCATCCATGCTGTCTTGGACAATCTCCACTTTTTTATGATGTATTATTATTCCCATAGTTATATTTTGCTGGGTTTTGGTTGTTACTGTTTTGTTTAGGTTTGCATCAGTGTTCACAAGGGAAATTAAGCTTATAATTTTTCTTTCTTATAATATCCTTATTAGGTTCTTGTATTAAGATTTTTCAGGTTGTTTAAAAGAAGCCAGGTGATGTTCATCTCTTTCTATTACCTGGAGTAATTTCTGTATTGGGCTTACTTCTCCCTAAAACATTTGGTAGAAATCGTGGTGAACTAATTTGGAGTCTAAAGTTTTTTTGTTGTTGTTTGCTTGTGGAAAGGTTCTTAATTGCATATTTATATTTTAAATAACTATTGGATCCATTGAATTTTCTGTTTTTTCTTATTGATACAGATTTATTAAGATTTATTTTTTCTTTTTTTTGAGATTTTTTAAAAAATTTCTTTTCAGCGTAACAGAATTCATTGTTTTTGCACCACACCGAGTGCTCCATGCAATGCGTGCCCTCCATAATACCCACCACCTAGCTCCCCCAACCTCCCACCCCCCCCGCCCCTTCAAAACCCTCAGGTTGCTTTTCAGAGTCCATAGTCTCTCATGGTTCATCTCCCCCTCCAATTTCCCTCAACTCCCCTCTCCTCTCCATCTCCTCATGTCCTCCGTGTTATTTGTTATGCTCCACAAATAAGTGAAACCATATGATAATTGACTCTCTCTGCTTGACTTATTTCACTCAGCATAATTTCTTCCAGTCCCGTCCATGTTGATACAAAAGCTGCATATTCATCCTTTCTGATGGAGGCATAATACTCCATAGTGTATATGGACCACATCTTCCTTATCCATTCGTCCGTTAAAGGGCATCTTGGTTCTTTTCACAGTTTGGCGACCGTGGCCATTGCTGCCATAAACATTGGGGTACAGATGGCCCTTCTTTTCACTACATCTGTATCTTTGGGGTAAATACCCAGTAGTGCAATTGCAGGGTCATAGGGAAGCTCTATTTTTAATTTCTTAAGGAATCTCCACACTGTTCTCCAAAGTGGCTGCACCAACTTGCATTCCCACCAACAGTGTAAGAGAGTTCCCCTTTCTCCACATCCTCTCCAACACACGTTGTTTCCTGTCTTGCTGATTTTGGCCATTCTA